>VZUI01032370.1:0-11841 GCA_013401135.1 Cettia cetti
CACCCTAATCAGGTCCCAGCACCACTTAATACAAAGCCAAAACTACCCACCAGAACAAAACAGAAAAACTCAGAACCTAAGGCATCAACTGTTTATTGAGCATCTCTATGTCCTGCTCTAGTCAAAGGTGATTCCTCTGCAGTTAAAAAGGAATTTCATCTGTTTCCAGCCTGTCTTCCATGCAGCTTCTCTGACTGAGTCTGTAATGAGCAATTTGGGTCCAGCTAGTTAATTCGTGTGTGGGATCACGAAGTTCCAGCTTATCCCCAGTACATCAGGAATGCTATTGTTTTTCAGCTGCTGGGTGTGCATGTTCAGTCTGGGAGGGAAATTTTTACAGAGGCTAGAACAAGGTCTCCACAACAGGTCAGATCTATTTGGGGGGATTTTGAAAGATGCAAAGCATTTGTGAGCACAAGGATCTTCCAAAACGCACTGGCATGGCTCAGTGGTACAATTCAAAATTGAGCTGTGAGGTATGATTTCCCATTCCTTCAGGCCGCACAGATTCTTGTGTGAGAGAAACCAGCAGTCTCCTCACGCCTGCTGGAAGAAACGGCCCAGAAAAATCCTTCCGGTGCGTCATTCACGCTGGAGAGGGAACTGGACTATTCTCCTGGCAGATCCTGCTTTTCTTTCCCTGTCAAAATGTGCGGAAAAGCCTTCCTGGCTCGCTTAGGCTTCATTGAGAGAAAGTTTGAGGCGGGAAGCTCGGGGTGCGGAGCTGCCGTGGCCCCGCAGTGCCACCTAGTGCGAGCCGGGCCGCGGGAGCCGGGGCCGCCCGCCCGGGCAGCGCCGCCGGAGCCGCGCCGTGCCAGCGGCCCCAAAGGGCTCCTGCGGCAGGGGCCTGCCCTCGGGGCGGAACATAAAGTCCCCAAAGCGCTCCTGCGACAAGGGCCTTCCCTCGGGGCGGAACGGGGCTTTGGCTCCGGCTCTTGGTGGCCGCGGTTGTTGCTGGAGTTGTAGCGCTGCTGAAGGACAGGGAAGAAGGAGGGGAGAGGATGCTGCTCAAAGCTCACTTTGGCGTTTTAAGCACCTGCCTCAGAGAACTGCTGAAGAACATTGGGATACCTGGAAGGGCTCTGGTGATGTTCTTCAGGATGACTGGGGGTTAAATAGATGCCACTGGGCACATAATCTAGAGTTTATCAAGGTGAATAAACCAAATGGGAATTCAGGTTAAACTTCATTCCTTGCAATTTTGAGAGTAAATATACCACCATACATAACAGCTGGGTGAAGGGGAAGCTGAAGGCAACTGTAAACAACGAAGGATGAGCAGGAGGATCTGCCAAAGGGGTAGTCATGTAGGCTTGCAGTTGTCTGGATGCTTTGCTCATCCTGCTGTCTCCTTCAGATCTCTTGCTGGGCCTGCTAATACATGGTATGCATATAAAACAGTTCCAAACTGCTAAAAGAAAGCATAGTGAGGCATATTTGTTATACTGTTTGGCAAAAAAAAAAAAAAAAAGAAAACCCACCAAAAAACAATAAATTCCACACATAATAAATTGTCAGTGCATCAAAATCCATACCTGCTGTTTAGGAACAGATATGCAGACATTTGTTACCAGTTTTAAATTCTTTATAATATCAAATGTAGCTATATCAAAACCCAGAGGGACCCCCCTGCAGAAAAAGGGAAATATGTTGCATCAGTATTTCATTATACAGTCCACTGATCACAAAACACATCCACTCTACGTTTACCCCAGGGTCCCTACCTAACACACTGCTTGCTCAGAACAAATGCAAGCTCCGGAGTCTCAGGAAAGGGAGTTTAAACCACAGTCTTTCATTGTGGCATCTTATTCCCTGAAGATAATTAGCACACTTCACAAAGCTCTGATTAAAGTTGTCTTTTCCTTTTTTTTTTTTTTTTTTCCTTTTCTTCTGGTAATCTTATCCTGTCATCTAATGGTCTGAACACTGTAAAAATGAAAATGCATTAATTAAGTTAATGATTTTGTGGACTGAGATATGGCATGTCTCCACTATTTGCTGGCTTCTCTAAGAACTATCTCTGCAACCAGGTGCTATAATCATCTTCCAGAATTACATTTTAGAATACAGGAACCTCCAGCTTTGTTACAACAAGCTGAGAGTAAATGGTCTAGGAGCACACTGGCGTGGGAAATCCCTCATCCCCAGAGGTGCCATCTGGCACGTTTAAATCTCTTTATGTTCCCGTTATGATGTTAATACGGGGATTAGGAGATGGAGATGCAAGAGTCAAGCAAGACAACTTATTTTAAAAATGGTAATTTGATATGCAAAGGCACTAGCTCCTGAAATGAGTATGGTTTTATGCTTCCAAATATTGACAGATTTAGTCAGTTAAGTGATCATGATGTCTATGGTAATGGACATCTGGAGTGACATAAAGTTTGTTCTCTTCATACTGGATAAAGAAGGTATGAAATATGATTAAACTAAAAGAGTATTTTTTAAATACCCACTTTACAGGGGCATGAAATGCTTCAAGAGGCTTAAAGCAATGAGAAATCAAACTCCCAGTAATGAAAAGAGCAGTGCTATGCAGGAACACTACGCTATTCAGTAACAAAATGGTTACAGTATAATGCAAATTGTTCACTTTGACATTCAAGTTGCCTGCTCTTGCCCTGGTTACATAACAAACTCAGACTCAAATACTGATTGCTTTCTACACTGAAACAGTGTTCAACTAAAAGATTACTGTTGTTCAGACTTTTTCAGGAAATTTAGAAGGGTTTATGATGTTAAATCAAAATTCTTGTTTCCTGTCTTGATTCATAACTATATGAATTCAGAGCATTTGTGTCAAATAAGTTAATACATGAAAGCCTCCTGTTTTCTTCTCACAAATGGTCTGCTAGAGCTACAATTTCAACAGTGTCTCTTTCATGATACCTTGTCTTTTGAAGCTGAAATTCAAAGTGTGACTTTGAGAACATAAAGATGAGAAATTGGAATCAGACAGTATGCCATAACAGCTTTTATAGAAGAGTTACAGAAAGTTTAAGAAGTTTTAAGTAAGCAGGATTCTGTCAGGGCACATGCAGAAGTTACTGTAAGAATTTCTTTCCTTCTCTTTCATTAATATTTAGCATTGAGATAATATTCTTAACTACTTGTCAAACTTGCCAAACTGGGCTATATTCCATCCCTACATATTCTAAAAGCAGTAACTCATAGTGAATTAGAGCATATGGAGGTCAAAGTAGAAACATTAAAAAATTTAAAGGGAAGATAAGCAGTCAATTTGCCACAACTGAATATAATGAAGTATCATAGGCTGTCATCTGCCTTACCTATCCATGGAGATGAGATGGAGGGAAGTACAAAAAAGAGGAGAACAAAGAGAGGATAGTTTTGTTATGAATCCATGTATTTTTTTAAATTTCTTGCTGTAAATGAAAAAGACTAGAGAGACTATAAAAGAGCAACAAGAAGATGTGGGCTGATGGACAATGAGGAGCTGTATTTTGAGGAAAGCAGAGGCAGAGACAGAGTAGATAAGTGTGATGACAGTTATGAGGAGGATGTGACAGGTTTTGTCCTCAACAAGATGATAAATTCATTGGGATAGGGAGCAGAGTATTTGGGGTTTGCAGTTGGTATAAGTAATAATGACAGTGGTTTTCTTTAAAATGGCTCCAAGAGGCTGTCTTGGCTCTCTCTTCTGGTGGTTAGCACTGGCTACCAGAGTAGAACTCTTCACCATAGTATCTAGAATCTGAATAAAGGAACAAAAGTCAAGAGTCTCTTAGAAACTCAACACTGCAAGAGCCAAAGAGCCCAGTGCAAGATCGAATACCTGGAGTACTTCCCTCTGTGACATGAGTACTGGCACAAGAGCTCCTTTCCCATATTTACATTTATTTATTCAACCACAGCAGCCTTAGATTTCCCTCTATCATATCTTGGTAACACGAAACACTTTTGCTTTTGTAAGCAAAGCTTAAGAAATTGTCCCCACCCAGACACCTGAGAACTAGAAGCTGTTGCTACTTTACAGCTAGGAAACCGACCTGGAGCCAATTCTGCAATATTCACTTAACTGGCAGCATGGCTTTGAAACAAGCATCCACTGTCCTCTGCATTCCTCAATTTGCCTTTGTCCTACTTGTGTGAGTGTCACAGTGTAAGGCAGCCCCAAGTCTGACAGGAGGCACTCTGCATCTTCTTTGTGTGAAGCCCTGCTGCCCCGAATTCAGGAGGGCAGAAGGACCAGGAAATGCCCTAGGTCATGTCATCTACCTGAAACAGTGAGTGGGGATGCTCTGCCCTGATCACAACAGGTACGCTGACTGCTGCCCTCTGCCTCCTCTTGCCTATTATAATTGTAAAGGATGGTGCTGTTAGTATGGAAAAGACAAACTGAGAGCTTCTGTGCTTTGAGCATGGGCAGAATAGGAGTGTAACACTGATGCTGTGGGGGGTGAAATGCCAGTTGACTGGACAAGCTCAAAAAAGACAAAAAGAACAGGGTGAGCAGGTTGTAATGTGAAACTCAAAGCGTTGAGAAGTTGCAGGTCATGCTCAGGGAAGAGAAAAACAGGATTGGTAACGGGAACATGCCAGCACTGGAATCATTCATGTGGAGGGTCAGAAATTTTTCCATTGGGAGAAAGTCAGAAAATGAGATTGTTAGATCAAGAAATGGCTAAAGCATCACCAAATTATTTGGTTTTGAGAGCCAATATCTGGCAGGTATCTATGAACAGAAAGCAACAACAAGAATTATTCATGGCTGCAAATTATAGATGGGACAGAAACATTAAAGATTACCTTTAAGCTGCCACGGTGACAGTGAAGCAAATGACAGAAAGAACTTAGAAGAAAACCCCAAGGAGAATTTTGAAGGTTTTTTGCAATATAGAGGTGAGCCTTCCAAGCTGAGAGGTCTGAGCAGAGGAAGACAGACTGTGCACAGAAAAAGATCTGTTTTGCACATCAAGTTGAACAGCTGCTTGGCTGCAGCTGACCAAACTCTGTTGGGACCAGAAACCGTAACACAAAGAGAATCAAAAATGCATCTGAACAGTGACAGGAGGCTGAAGGACTTCTGGCCAAAGAGCTTCATTTCATTGGATCCACCAAAGCTTCTATTTATCAAAATCCTTTCTGCAGAAAATATGCAAGATTGCCACAAGTCTGCATAAACTCTTAATAAAAGATCTAAAGTGTGGGAAAAGGAAAGAATGTTGGGTTGGATGAGGAAGAAGAGATCTTTGCTGTGACAGCCCTTGTTCCTGTACCTTTGAGAAGGATAGTAGGATGTAGGCAGTTCCTTCTACAAGAGAGGAAACTGTGCTTACTTGTCTGGTTTCCGGGATCTTTGCAAACCATGCTTCAGTAATATTTCTCTCTCAGTTCAACAACAGCATGTTCATGCTCCAGCCCAAAGGACCCTGGGAGACAGAGATTGGATTTACTTATACCGTGGGCAGAGATCAGCTGGACTGCTGCACCAGTGAAGGATGAGCAGGTGTCCAGGTGTCCAGTGCCACCACTAGGACTTCACATGTTAGGAAGGAGAACTTTTTGTGGGAAAGGAAATGTTGTGTTAAAATGAGCTTCCATGCAGGTAACCCTCATAAATTAATTGAATAGCTAATTTTAGATTGAAAAAGGAAGCTTCTGAAGATTTACTGTTATAATGACTATAATATAATGTATGGAAATCTGTGCAGTGTGGCATTTCTTTACATTTTTCCATGCAATTATTCCTGAATTGAAAAATTGGTGGTGTGTTGCTATGCCATTACACTATGTTTAAGAACTAAATATTAGGTCAAAAAATTCTTTCATTGCAGTAATAGAGAAATTTAATTTCCTTTTCTAAATGTTTTATAGCTTTCCTTATCCACTCTCTGAGACATGGCTTGCAGAGGATGCCTGCGTTTCCTACCACATCATGGAGATGCATGGTGTCCTGGATTGGGCAGCAACCCACCTTGGTTCCAGAAGTCATCACCAAAACAGGACTGCAGAAGCAGAAAATAGTATTAGTGTAATTGTTGCAAATTAAGGACATAATTGAGCAAAAGTATATTATATACAAACTTAATTTCACAAAGATTATTAAAAGATAATGACACTATGTCCACTCCAATGAATACGCCCTGTCTGAGAAGTAAAATTTTCAGATGAGAAAGGACATTCATTTTCTCTTTTTTATGCCTGAGTCTTTATAGCAAGTAGGAATTGGAGTGAAAATTTATCTCTGTCTTTAGATATTGGAGGTTTTTCAGTCTCTGTTGAAAAAAATAATTATTTCAGATTATTTACTTCAAGGTTTTTCTATGCAGTCATCAAAATAAGCTGGCTATGATGGTTAGTGTTGCAACCATAAAGGTAAAAGGTTGGTTAGGAAATATATTTTTTCTGCAGTTTTCTGGATGTGTAAGTTTTGAAGACAGCTTTGGTTAAATGTACATTTCAATGTTAAAATTTACAATCAAGCTGGCAATTAAATCATCCCTCTGTTTTTCCTTTTAATTAGCAAAATCATATTTTAAGTAGATCTCTCTTGTGTTTTTATGCATGACAGAAAAAAAACTTTCTTTACAATTTGGTAGAAGTTTCACAAGGTTGGGGTAGAATTCTACTGTAGTGGGTTGACCCTGGCCAGCAGCCAAGTACCCACACAACCATTTACTCACTCCTCTTCCCTCCTCCAGGAGTACAGGGAAGAGAATAGGAGGAGTAAACCCAAGAAAACTCCTCACAGTTGAGATAAAGACAGCTTAATAACTGAAGCAAAGGGAAAAAACTATACTAGTGCTGCAAAGACAAAAGCAGTTTCCAAAAGCAAAGTGATGCCCAGCCAGTCTCTGAGCAACAGCCACCTTGGAAGCCAAAATTCCCAACTTATTTCTTTCTGTCCCACAGCTTCTGTTGCTGAGCATAATGCCTTCGGGTATGCACTATCCTTAGTTGGTTCAACTCAGCTGTCCCAGGTGTGTCCCCTTCCAGCTTCTTGTTCACTCACAGCCTTCATCTGAGGAGAAGAGAGGGGGAGCAGAATAGGAAAAGGAGGAAACCTTGGTGCTGTGCAGGCGCTGTTCAGCAATAGCCAAATGTCAGTGGGTTATCAACACTTAACCACAAGTCCAACACACAGTGCCATATGGGCTGGTAGAGGTTAACTCCATCCCCACCAGACCCAGTACCTCCTTCCCCCATTTCAGAATGGAAAGGATTGTTACTGGCTCGCCACCCACGCCTCTCAATGACACTGACTCTGGAGTTACAGTCTGGAATAGAAAAGTTCACCAGCCTTCACCTCTGATCCCATCCATAATCTCAGTGAAAAGAGGGAGACCTATAGTGGTACGCAGGGGCACAGAGGGTACAAAAAATTTTTTTATCAACTTTGAATGCTTTTATCAACTTTGAATGCTTTAGTGATCTGATAACTATTTCATTGATAGATGAATATTGCTTTTGAGCCATGCTGCTGTCATACACACTGCTCACTGATAGTATCAGGCTAATGAGATGAGCAATTTTATCCTTGCTGCTTTCACCTGTACTAAAGGGAGGTGTTAAACAAGAATGTGTTTCTTCAGAAAAGGATAAAAAAGAGATTGACTTACAAATCATGTGGTCTATTTAATGGCATTGATTTTGTTTATCGTGTCATAATTTCACTTTTAAAGTGAAACTGACAACTTCAAATTTGTCTGTGGTCATCCCTGGTTCAAACTTCAACAATAAGTCAACACCTGTGCATTTAAGTGGCTTCCCTGTCCATTGCTTTAAGGCTGATCTGTTTTTCCTTCCTTAGATGGGAATCTGCATCCCACAGCAACTAGCCTGTACAGAAGGTTATGCAAATAATGCTTTTCCTTGCTTCTCTACTGACTTCTGTGGTCCTCCACATCCTCTTTTTTCCAGCTGTCACATTCTCCATATTTGTATCTATATCTGTTTGTACTGAAGGACGAGAAACAACACCAGGACATGAATGTACATTGCCCTAGCCCAAGCCACCAGTATTCCCCAGGCAACAGCTAGGCTGCATGGGGATTTAACACAGCTCCAGGGTCTGCTTCCAGAAGGCAGTTTGGATGGCAGGAAGGCAGTCCTCCTTGTCTGTGTTTGGGGTTTTGGGGAGATTGAGGGAAATTAGGAAGAAGATTATAACTATAGGGATGCAAATTATGTTGTTCTTGGGGCCAGACTCTTGGCCCATTTTATTCACAAGGTTAGGCATGTTCCTGCACTTCATCAAGGTTTTTTTCTTCTGCTTCTTATTGCTTTATATCCAACATCATTCTTGCTGTCCATTTTCTTGCTTCTTTACATCATCCAGTCCCATCTTCTCTACAATTGTTTGGAGAACCCACAAATAAATCTTCTCTAAGGCCTTCTGTCTCCCTGGGAACAACGGGAATGCATGCACACCTTACTAGGGCAGCAGAATGCACCACCAGCAGTGCCCACATCTTAGTTCCTCTGAGCCAGGACTATTCTGAAAATGGGAAATTTTGCAAGACTGAAATAAGAATATTGTTAGACGCTAAGAGCTGGCAAATTAAATTCATCTAATGATAACACCAGAGGAGCTGGCCATGCTGTCAGCTGCGGGCATTTTCCAGCAAGTCTCTATAGGTAAGGTGGCAGCTTATCCCTCACATAAGGGATGTCCAGATGTGAAATCCCTTCAGATCCCCATACTGTGAACTCTCTCCTTGGTCTGTGTGTTGGATAGCACTGTGCTAGAGGTAAAATATGGGAAAACAGCAAAAGGCAGATCCATATTGACACAGGTAGGTGTTGTGATGGAGCCCTGGGAAACTGACACCAAGTTTCTGTGGGGAACAATGACACTGAAGGCACATTTAATCTCTGGACAGGATTAAAAAGGGAGGTGGACAAGGTGCAGTGGTGCTAGAAGCCAGGAGAGGGAGTCTGAGCCCAGGAGGAGGAAAGCACGATGGGAAAAATCCTCCTCACCTGCTTCGTTGGTGGTGGGATTGATGGGACATATGATGGGGGCAGTAGAAAATCCAGTCAAATCATTCCCCCAGGGAATGTGCCTGTGTGTAACCTTCCACCCTTACCCAACAGCCAGGTTGGCAGCCTCTCACCTAAAACCAGAAACATTTGATTTTCAGTGGTCTCATCAACCACACAACAGTAAGAGTGTTTTACACTTGGGCTATTAACTGCTGTGATCCTTTTGCTTGTTAACATCAGATATGCTGTACTGAAGTGCATGCATACCTACTGAAATTTCAAATCTTTAAATAGTTTGTATAAGTATCTATCTATCTATCTATCTATCTATCTATATATATATATACACGTGATTAATTGTACCAGTGACTAAACAAATCTATTTTTATCCAATCCTGTGATTCAACAGACATGCACCCTCAGTCTCCTGCTGACATACACAGATGTAATCAAAATGACAGCAACTCTTTGCCCACTTTTATAAAGGAGAAATGGTGCAGGTTGTGGATGCATGTAATTTCTACACTGCATTTCTTTAATTCTCTGTACAATAGCTGTGAAATAATGCCTAAACAGTTTGTGAATTGAAAATAGCATGCATAGTGTGGTAACTTTTGGAAAATTAGACCAAGACCAAGGAACAGCAATTTGTTCTTTTGTTTTGTATTCGTGTTAAACCCAAGTGGTCTCAGTGGGGGCATTTTAGGTTCAAAGTTCAGGCCAGAGCCTTCATTTGAAAATTCTAATTTGGTTTTCAAAACAGATATCATCCTTGTGTCAAATTTATTTCAAGACTTGAAATGTTCATGCACTGATCTCTGGAACCACTTTATCTTCTTTACTTACCTTACCATTGTCCTTCTTGAACCCTCAGTGGTATTTATCTTTTTCCTGACATCAGCATATGGTCCCTTTGAAACTATGAGCAGCTTAACAATCAATTTTACTGGTGCCTGTGTGAGGGTTGAAGAGCTAAGAGAAAACTGTTTGAGACCACTCTGAGAAATACCTACAATTGGTTTCTAATCATCTTTATCTTGTCTTGCCCCTTACAAGACAGCCACTGCCTGAGTGCTACATGTGTTTTCCTAACAACTGTTGTAGCACCACCACAGATAATGAGTTTCAGCTCACTTTAGTCAGCCTTGTGATGTTGATGTGGGTTTGTTGGGAGGAGCACTCACTTGTCTGCAAGCAGTTGGAAGGAGGGAGCTCAGCACAGGGTACCTGCTTGAGGACCTCTGCCTCTAGGGCAGGCCCCTTTCCTTAGCAGGATGGAAGGATCCATTTTTAACCTGGCTGGAATGCATTAGCAGTGTGGTTAATGCATAAAATCATGTTGCTTCATTTCATGATATTTCATCATGAATCATGATATTTAATACCACATTTCACATTTATTCTTACTGAATGGCCCCAGTCAGAACTAGACTTATTCCCAGCAGATTGGGAAATGAGGCACCAAGATGTAGAATAGCTGACTTTTCAGACATGCCCACCCCTTCTAAACACAGATAATCACTCTCAGTAGAAGACTGGGTGCACAGAAATGGTTTGGATTGGTGCTGGCCTTTGCAGAAGTCAGGTGTGGGGTAAAGGAGTGTTTTTTATCCCTTCACATATGATGGCTTCACTCATTTCTTCTCTGTGTAGCTTAAGCTGATCCTTATCATGTATTGCAGTAAGTTGGATGTCAGCCTTGGAGCACTGCCTCGCTACTGGACTTTCCAAGGTTTTTATGACTTTGTCGGTTTTTTGCTCTTCAGAAAGGACAAATTTTCCCTGTTCCACACCTTCCCCTCACACAGCAGACAACACTAAATGAAATTCCTGTGTTTTGGTAGCATTTGACACCCACTGAAGGGTTATGTTGGGTCATCTTTGAAAAGTTGTGATAGCAAAGTTTCTAGGAGACTGATGTACTTAGGATTTTTCTTTAATGTCATTTTTATTTAATCTCTGTTTCCTGTCTACCATGTCCTGTAGGGCAAACCTCAAAAAAGCCCAAACTTGTCATTTGCCCAGAAGGGGCATTCTCAGATGAAAACACATATTAAATGTTTTGGAATTATGATGAATTGTGGAGCTGAGGGCAGACAAGTGTGCACATAATGTTTCGATTATTTTGTCCTCTTTAAATTAAAGCTTGATGAGAATTGATGTCTGTGTCCTCGCTCTTGCAAGAAGAAAGACAGTACTTTACCCAGGAGAATGAAGGTAGTCAGTGCCTCCAAATGGAAAAAGTTAAGACACAGAGTAAGTATGTAAGAAATACCAGACCTAAGGCAAAGGCACATTGTGCTCATCCACTCTCTGAACATGGATAAAGACATGATTTTTCACCTGTGTTACTTTACTTAAAAGATGTAGGAAACTTTCATGGAAAAGCAGGCTGAACTGGTGATACTTTCCAAAAATGACAGAGAGAAAGAGAGCAAAGTAAATCCACAGGGGAAACCCACCCACCTGCCCAAAAAAAACCAAAAACAACAAAATAACCAAACAAAACACAACCAAACAAAGAGATAGTTACATACATATTTCTCCATTAAATTAAGCTTCCACATTTTTTAATTGATTGAGAAATCTTTACAATTTGCCAGATTTTTCAGCTTGTATTTATTTATACCATAATGGTATCTGGTTCTCTCAATATGTGTATTTTAAAAAATTCTGCCAAGTAGATTTGAATATTCTTTTAAGGCAAATACTTTACTTCCAGCTTGATACAGAAGTATCTACACATGATAGTCTGTTTCACCTGAAAATACCTTGTCTAAATACATTTGCTTAGCCTTGGAGAGAAAGATGAGAAGTAAATCGTAGATTTCTTTCCTTATTATTAATGTTCCCGCTGGTCTGTTAAGCTGGGGGGGGGGGAGGGGGGGG
>VZUI01032373.1:0-57336 GCA_013401135.1 Cettia cetti
CCCGGGATTCTTCCGCCATCCAGCCTGGTGCTCTCAGCGAGATCGGACTGCCCCGAGCTTTGTGAGAACAAAGCCCTCGAGGTCTTGCCTGGTTCTGTTTAGTATTATTGCTGTAATTGCCATTGTTTGTTTGCATTGTTATAAATACTAGTAAAGAACTGTTACCCCTATCCCCATAACTCTGCCTGAAAGTCCCTTTAATTTCCTAAATTATAATAATTTGGAGGGAGGGGATTTGAATTCCACATTTCCTAAGGAGGTCCTGCCCCCTCCTTAGCAGATACCTGTCTTTCAAACCGAGACACCTGCACTCCAACCCAAGAGCTTTCTTTGTAGCCCAGATATTCATTGATACATCAGCCCCCAGAATATTTTCCCTGCTTCCTCTCTCATACATACCTGAGGGAATGCACTCTGTTCATCCAGAAGAGACAGCAGCCCAAGTGGCTTGGCCAGGAGCAGATTCTGCAGGAAAGTAGATGCATGACATGTATGTAAAGCAGTGCAGGACATCCCCTCTCACCTTCACCACCTTTTGCAGAGGTTCTTCCCAAGTGCATCTCCTCCCCATGGTAGAAAGAGCAAGACTTTTCTCTTGGCTCAACAGAGAAATAATATTCTGTCAGTCCTCTCACTCACCAGAACAGGTTCATTATTGCTGAATGTGATGGTCTCCCAAGGCAGTCCTTCTTCCTTATAGGCAGCCTGCTCCAGCTGGAAAATGTGCTGAAATAAAGAAAAAAGCAGTTGAAGCACCCAGCAGACTTGGCTAGACAAACCCTGAACATCTTCCTTCCTGCCCTGAACAAGAGGACAGAGGCATGGCACTCTCAGCCACAGCATGAGAAATCCAAGATGTAGCTGCTGCTCTCCATAGTTCTCTGTAACCCTGGCACTCACTGGTCCTGGTGCATAAAGCAGGAACACTTCTCAGAGTGTAAGTGTCCCTGCTATTAAAACTTTGGTTACTGCTTGATCCTTCTACATCTTCCTTTCCTGTCCCAGTGGCTCCCCTGCCCCAGCAGGGAAGGCTGCTGCTCTCTATCCTGCTTCACTATCCACTATTTCTGTCCTTCCAGGCAATAGATATGTTTTTCCCCAAGCTCTCCTGCATGTGCCAAGTAGAGCAGTGTTCTGCTTTCTTGGCAACACAAGGTGAGGCTGCCCTCAGCAGACTTACATGGTTGAAGAAATGCTGCAGCTGCTCATTGGCCAAGTTTATGCAAAGCTGTTCAAAACGATTCACTACAAAGTTTTCAAACCCAAAAATATCCAAGATGCCTAAAAAAAGGGAAGAAGAGCACATCATGGGGCCTGCAGACCATGCCTGCAGATTACAGTGTAAACCAACACACAACTAAATCTCTTATCACACAGCTCTTGTGGCACAGGGAAAATGCAGCCAAGAGAGACACCAGCAGCAGGTCTTCCACAGCTTGGAGAGCTAGTTAAGCGAAGATCCACTCCAACCTGGCTTCTCTGCTAAGCCAGAGTGCCCCAGAACTACAGTCTCACAGTTGCTTCCGATCAACTGACTGCTCAGAGTCGAACAAAGCCCTACAGGCTTCATGCTGCTGACTCTTATCTCTAGCAGGATTACAGTTTTGATAATACATCCCAGCACGCAAGCTCTGTGAAACCTCGTGCTGTGCCTGTCCCTTGTTGTGGCTGAGGGGAGCACAATTGTGAACAGAACAGGAGCAAGACAGGCAGAACTCACCTATCTCCCACAGTTCCACCTCAGGGTCCACGTTCTCAGCCAGCAGCTCATTGATCTTGCAAACAATCCAGCCAAACACTCGGCCATAGGCCACCTTTGCAATGGAGTCCCGAGCATCTGCACAGAGGGAACAGCAGCAGCTCACTGAAGGGCTTCACAGGAGAGCAGACAGACACAGACACAGACTAGCTCAATACATCCACCTCTAACAAGTGTCTGTATAAAGCTGCTTTAAAGATCAGATAAACATTGGATTGCCCCCACCCTTTGTAAGTGGGAGCTGCAAAAACAGCTCTTTAATTCCAAAATCTTCACAATCTTTCTACAAGATCAGCCACACCGTATCAGGGAATTTTTGAGTCATGCCACTTTTTAGAATATCCAGAAACTTGCTTTCTCCTCTGAAGACATATTAAGTATCTCCTCACTGCTAAACCAAGAGAGAAGCTCCAAATTTTACTTGGAAAATTGGATGGTTCTCTTCCTCCTAGCCCACAGTTGCTAAGTGTTTAAATGCTGTAGGCAAGAAAAGGACACAACTGACAAAAAGCTTGCTGATATTCTAAGGAGACCAAATTAACATGACTTATGATTAGAGATGTATATTTTATTGTCTAGAGAAACTTATAAAACAGAACTAGTTAATCCCATTTCATTTCCATTTTCTTCTTTCATTTATTTGAAGCAATAATCTTAATTAGATTTTTAAATACTATAATTTAAATTAATCTTTTGGTACAAAATATTTTAGGTTATTTTTTTGTTTTATTCAAAGGGAAAATAACACCTTGTGCTTGCTTATTTTACACTTTTCACTCCATTCTTGACACTGTGACATCTCATTGTTCTTGTGGTTGTTTCTCCATCTATTACCCAGAGCTCTGCACACTGCCAGCACTCTGCAACAGCAGTCTATCTCTCTTTTGCAGAAATACCCAGAGTTTCTTTCTGGGCTGGACTGAACCAGAAAGGGAAGCTAATTCCTTGGTTTCCCATTTAATCTCTTCAGTCTCCTGGAGACCAAACAAAAGCAGCATTCATGGCCCCACATGTCAGTGAGAGACTAAACAGATAAACACTGACATACTTGCCTCTGTGTGAGAGGAATGGAGGGGCACAGAAGGACATCTTTGTTCCCAACACACCCTTCCATCAAAACCCAGTCTTTCTAGCGAGCACATCTGCAATTCATTGTGTTCCTACCTTCTGCCTGCTGCTGGGTGTGAAAACGCTGGATCTGCTCGCCTCGGGTCACTGACGTTGTACAAATCAGGCATTTTAACAGCTCGTCTTCCTGAACTCCGAACTGACCCTGGGAAACAGGAAATAGACGAGGACAGTGAGTTGTAAACTCTTACTCTGCTAGTGGAGATTGTGTCTGTCTATGTAACAGGGTCATGATTCAGGCTCAGGCCTTTGAGCCCCACTGTAAGCCAACTGCTACTGCTGGCACCAGAGTCAGATGTGGACTCCGATTTGCTCCACCCCCGCAGCGATCAACCTCACACACTGCCCTCAAACACTTTTTGTTTTGCTTTCCCAGTGCTGCCACCTTTCACCTCCTTTGGGAGCTATGCCAGTCCCCACTGAGCGGTTTAATGACTTATTGAACAGCACCACACGGAGGTGACTGTGAAGGCGCAGAAGCATCTGAGCTTCAGAGTCACAGGAACCCCCACGAGAGGCAGGAAACAAAGTGAACTCAGACACACTGAACCCCTCAGTGATTTAACAGGAATTCCCCTCCTGTGGGCAAGAAATGAGGAGCAGGCTTTCAGAAATAAGATAAAAGGGAGTTGGCTGCTGAACAGACATAGGTGGTTGTTTCAGGTATGGTGTAGGAGGGAAACAGACAAAGAGATGGCATTGAAACCAAAGAGCAAGGGTGCTAGGATTTCAAATAGCTCAAAATGAAAAGAAATAGAGAGGGGAGACTACGTTACTTTTTCTGTCCTGTGTTGTTAACAAAGAATGATAACTTCTCCATCCCACATAACAAAAGTGGAATGGTCCTGGGAAATATATACTTCTTAATATGTGATAATTTCATGCAAAATAGTAGAAAGCTTAATTCAAGATAACCAATAAAAAATGACAGCACTTAGGGTGGTATCCTTGGACAAAATCCAAGGATGAAAACACAGAACTAGTGTGCAAATATTGCCCACCTGAATTTCTCCAAGGCATCATCACACTCACTAACATAAAACATTTTGTTTTAAAAAGCTTGTTTCATGAAGTCAGCAGGTATATGCTGACCATGTAAGACACTGGTTCTAGACACAAGAAATAGAAGCTGAGATGCATCTCTTTGGGTATGAATAGCTGTGAACACAAATGCTATAATGGGATCAAACTATACATTTCCAAAAAAACCTTGTTCTTTAGAAACTTTCACATTCTGAGGCAGAAACATCCTCTGGCACGAACAGCTCCTGCAGTCATACAGCCAATGGGAAAGAGCATCATACCCATAAAGTTTCTGTCAACATTTCTTGTGACTCACCGCTGCAGCCTTCAGCCATCCCTGGGAGGCTTCACTGACTTTTACAGACCCATTGCTCTCCTCAGGCTCAAAGGTCACATTGCCCAAAGACAACACCCCAGCCAAGATAGCCTGCATGTCCACTTGCTCCTAAAGCACAAAAGAAAGGTGACTGAAAAACATGCAGATAGCATGTTCAACACAGATGACCCAGAAGTCAGAGAGCTTAAGGGAAGAGGCACAGGCAACCTGTGGGAAAAAGCTCTCCACAAAATCTGGCAGACTCAGAGGGTCTGAAAGTAACACGGAAAACCTAGACAAATAAATAGGAGTGAGCTTCAAAAGAGCAACTAGAAAGAAATTCTGTGCCTGCAGGAAGCACAGATGGAAATGAAAAAGCCCCAGGACTAACCTGTTCTTGGAAGCCCACCATGTCAAGGGCATTGCAAACCTCTTGGTATTTGTGCTTCCAGTGTTCAGCTACTTCCTGTGTACCAAATCGTCCACTTATGTACCTGAGAAAGTGCATATCCCATAAAAACTGTCACACCATTGGCACTGTAACTCAGTCCTTCCCCACGGGAACAAAGCAGATCACTAGAAGCAGAGACACGAAGGGGAAAGAAACTTTTCCAAGGTAATGGAGCAGAGACCCCCAGACACCCCGGCTTCCATGATGATCCGTAATATCTCTTCAAGTAGCTCCATTCAGATCCCACTCCAGCTTCCACTCACCACAGGTAAAACCCCGGGGCAGAGAAAAAACTCCATTATGCTGTTTTCCCCTTCACCACCCATCACAAAGACTAAACTAGAGTCTGTCTTTGACGTACCTGTAGAATGAAGGATCCAATAACCCATACATCTCCTTCTGCTCTGAAGACAGTCCAGCAAACATGTAGTAGAAGATGTGGAAATTCCTCTCCCCACTATCTTGTTGCACCACCCGTGACTTCTCCAACAGGTACTCACTCAGCTTTGCACCTTGCACTGCACACAAAAATGTGACAAGGTGGGGAACTTCGCTCTGGGGGACATGAAGCTGCCTGGGCTGTCCCGTATCTCTTCTTTGGTGCAGGAGCACAGAATCATCTAAATTAACTTTCTTGTGTGCAAGACCCTCTAGGCTGCCCAGCACACTGGAAATAGGTTTCTCCACTCTTCCTGTGGTCTCAGAGATTTCTGTCCAGCTCTTTCATCAGAAACAAAGGCTTCTGGATTCACAGAGTACTACTGACACTTACCCTGCACTCTCACCCCCCATATCCTTGCCGTACTCCCACTCTGTCCAAACCCATGTCTAATTCTATGCAGGTCTATCCAACAGTGGCTGCTGTGAGATTTTACCTAATTGCACACCCTTCCCAAAGGGAGCCACGTGCCAAAATTTTATCTCCACAGGTTTTGGCTACTCAGTCCACTCCCTCCAGTTCCTAACCACCCCCCAGGCTATTAAGTGCTCCTGCCTTTACCTGTATTTTCCTGGAAACGCAGCTGTATGTATTTTCCAAAGCGGCTGCTGTTGTCATTCATCACTGTCTGGGCATTGCCAAAAGCTTCAAGCAATGGATTCACCTAAAACAAGTGAAGAAGCAGAACAACCAGTCTTCAGATTAAGTGATCCAATCTAACTGACTTGGAAAAATGTGTCTTTAGCATTTGCTACTCAGAGTTCAGCTAGAAAGGAACCACTCCACGAATATGAATCAGCACCTATTTTATCTCTGCCTGGATAAAGAAATTCAAAGAGGCTCACTAAGACATAAGATTAATGATGATCAGTACAATTGAACTGATGGGATCTCAGTAAGATCATCGAGTCGTTTGTTAGAAGATAAGGTTGGTATAACCTATTTCCACACAGTATCTGCTGTCATTAGATAATTGGAGTGCTATACAATAGCAATAAACAAAGTCACCACAGCACTCAGTTAACTTAAGTATGACAGCTTAGCTACTGAAATTTGTAGACATAAGGACAGCGCATTATAAAGAAATTAACAGAAAAATCAGACAGCTTGCTAAGCTGAATGCAAAGGTGGCAAAATAACAGTTTTTCTGTATTTGAGCAAAGAATGCCTGGCAACTGGAAGAAAAATGCCTCAGAGTAGATGTTGAGCAGCCTGTTGAACACAGCTTTAAGGTATGACTGTAATCCCCCAAAGGACTAACTTAGTCCTTGGATGTATCTGCAGGAACCAAATAAGATGTATATTATTTCTTCACCATCACCTCCAGGCTTTCCAAGGGCAGCTCATCTGGGCTGAAGTGACTTATTTCCAGTGGAGGAACTGCAGGATGGCTCTAGGCACTCTGCTGAGCAAACACAGCTCTCGTGCCTGTGGAACCTGCACAGATCAGAAGCAGCCTGGCAGTGTGGCCCAAGCAGCTCTAAACAGAGACAGCAGGTGTATCAATGTCACATTCCCAAAACCCAGCAGAGGCATTCACCTTGGATCCACCATGGATGCTACCACACTGAATAAATACAGCATTCCAGAACCCAAAGCACAGCATGGGGCATTGGTTTATGTGTCAATATAATGGTGGCAGCAGGAGCTAAAGCTGTTTCCTGTGAGGAGCTGCCACACTTTTCCCATGTCCAACAGAGCCAATGCCAGCTGGATCCAAGACAGACCTGCCACTGGCCAAGGCTGAGCCTACCAGTGACAGTGGCAGTGCCTCTGGGATAAAAACTGCTGCACAGCCACAGAACAGATAGAAGAGTGAAGATGTGTGAGAGGAACAGCTCTGCAGACACAAGGTCAGTGAAGGAGGAGGGGCAGGAGCTGCTCCAACTGCCAGAGCAGAGATTCCCCTGTAGCCCCTGGAGGGCCAGAGGCCAGAGCAGAGATCCACCTGCAGCCCCTGGAAGAGCCCACATCAGAGCAGGTGGATGCCTGAAGGAGGCTCTGACCACATGGGAAGCCTTCCTGGCAGGATTTGTGGAGAAGTGGCCATTCTAGAGCAGGTTTGCTGATAGAACCTGTGACCCTGTTGGGGGGGCCACACTGTTCCTAAAGGACTGTACCCTGTGGAGGGGACCCAGACTAAAGCAGTCTGTTCCTACAGTGCAGACATACAAGTTTCCAATGGACAGTACTGACACTGGAGCAGCCTGCTCCTGAAGGACTGCATCACGTCAAGGCACCCATGCTGGAACATTCTGTTCCTGAAGGACTGTCTCCTGTGGGAGGGACTCCATGCTGGAGGAGGGGAAGAACATGAGGAAGAAGACAGTAGCACAGATAATCTGTGATGAACTGACCTCACTACCCATCCCATATCTGCCTGCACTGCTGGAGGAAAGAAGCTAGAGAAACCGGGACTCAAGTTGAGCCTAGGGAGAAGGAGGGAGTAGGGGAAGGTGTTTCAAGACTTGTTCTCATTTCTTATTATCCTACTATGATATTAGCTGGCAAGAAGTCAAATTAGTTTTCCCTAAGCTGAGCCTGTTCTTTTCTGCGATGGTAGTTCCTGAGTGGTCTCACAGTCCTTATCTTAACCCACAAGTTTTTGTTATGTTTTTCGACCCTCTGTCCAGGTAAGGAGGGGGAGTGATAGAGTGGCTTGAGGGGCACTGGTTGAAGTTAACCTTCCACAGAGAAAGACCTCTATGTTTTTACAGGAAATCTGAGAAGATGGACTTTAAAGTCAAGTAGTCCAAGAACTTACTCTTCTTAATCAATCACATGGAATGTTAAAAAGTATGATTTGTTTAAAAAAACCCACAACTCCCTGGGGAGAAATTCAAGTGGAAATACTTCAGACCAAAGAGTCAAACACATTTCAAAATGAGCTAGCAAAGATATATGAAAAAAGCAAGCATGGCAGTTACCCAGCTAGCAGGTGTGTGCCTGGCAGTATAAGTAGCCAAGGAAAGGTTACTAAAGGGTGTGTGAATTCTTCATCCCTCTGCACTATTAAATAAAGATCTCATTTTTCTAATGAAAGTCCTTGTTCTACCACAAACAGGAAATTATTTAGAAAAATGCCATCAATCTCTTGTAACAGAAAACATGATAAATGATTGCAAAAGTTTTCTCTAGTTTAAAAATCATCTCCAGCAAACAAAATTATTGACGTACTAACCCTTCCCTAATTTGTGGCCAGCTATCTCACAATTCTTGTCCACTGTCTTCTTATGTGTCTTATGTGTGGCACCCTGATTTCCAGTGGTGTTTCACCGGCAGGCTTCCTAAGCTTAATGCAAGTTGTCTTGCAGCAGTCTTGCTTCTGCACCTTCAAGCACCATCCTGCAATGACCTACCTGAAGTATCTGCTGCTCCAGCTGTGAGTTGCCTTTGCATAGGTTCATTATGTGCTGCAACAACAACTTTGTACTCTCTGTTTTCCCAGCACCACTCTCTCCACTGCCAAGAAAAAGCAAAATAAATTCCATCACCCTAAAGTACAGTTGTTCTGCCCCTTTTGGCTCAAGTGCTCCATCACTTGAGAGTGCTCTATGGGAGTTTCACAATTTTTTCAGCAAAATCATACTATGAATAAAAACTCACACACCACATCTTTACACAGGCTGTCCCATGATGTTCTAGTCCTTCATCAGGGAACTTGTTCACCTCTGCAAGGGAGTGCAGATATACTCCATGCCATCACTTCTGGATGGGAGGTACTAGACAGACCATTTGCTCTGCTTCAGAAGTCATCTGGTACATCAAGTCCCTTGCATATGCTGGAGCAAACAACTTCCTTTTTCTCCAGAGAGACTTGCCCTATCCACATCACATCCACACCTCGATGCTAATCATGAGACGCTGTGACAGTCTCAGAACTTGGGTGTTTCACACATCCAGACAGCTGGGAATGTGGGTTTAGAGCTGCCCACACTCCCACTGTGGCAGCAGTGCACGTCACTGTGCTGTCACACATCTAGGGTGCCTCCGCCTCCAAGTCAAACAGCAGCACTTGGAAAGTGCAGTTCCCTCTGTCCTGGGAGAGGGGGAAAGGGGATGTACAATCAGTGAGACAGCATGTCCTTAACTGACAATATCACATCAGCTGAGAACTTCAGCATATGCATGGAAAAAAAATAAATGCAGGAAATGCTGGAGGTGTACTTGAGGGTTGGTCCCCATTTCCTTTGAGCTGACCTTTGAGCATGTGACGTGGCTTTATTGCTTTGTAGCTACCAGTGGCTCTGCACTTGGTATCAAGTATGTGTCATAGATGGCTAAAAACCTCAAGTACTGCAGCAGGTCCCTGATCTCAAGCACAGGTCAGACCAGCACCATTCAAATACATACAAACAAAATAAGACCATTTTGCCAGTTGAGAACATGCCACCCAGTGCCCCTGCTCAGCATGTAAGGTTTATTTTTATTTTTCAGTAAATTCCCTCCCACAAAAAAAAAAAAAAAAAAAAAAAAAAAAAAAAAAAAAAAAAATCCAACAGCACTTCCAAACCTCCAGCAAGCACAACACATTCACAAGGTCCTGAAAGCACAGCAGGTGTGTAACTACTCCAAGCTCTGAAGAAATGCAAAGTCATCTTCAGGTGACCCGAGTGCTGTACTGCAGTACATGCAGGCTATGACTAATGTCTTTTGGGACTGGGAAGGTAAGAGGAGCCAGCAAAATTTGTAGCTGAGGACAATTTGGTAGCAATGAATACTTATGATCTAGCAAGCAGCTGCTTCATCCAACATCACCTCTGAAGAATGCTATCCAGACCTCAGTTGGAGACTCTAAAGAGACCACAAGGGACAGCAGATCTTGGTGTGTCCCTTGTGCTGTTGTGGTGAACTGTGGTCTGACAGGAGTGACCTCATCTTCCCTGCTCACCCCAACTGTGCTCATGTAGGAAAACTTGGTAATTAAGTGTTTCACCACCCATAGAGAGGAAAACCATGATTTTCCTGTGACAGTAACACACAGACCAGGTAAAAGGTTGCAAGATGCATAGGAGTGTATCAGACACCTCTGAACTGCTGGCAGAAAACAACCAGACCACTGACCACCTGGCAAATTCTCACGGGTTACTCCTTCTTGTCTTCCACCTCCCAAGACAAATACAATGACTGTTCTCTATCTCCAGAGCCCTACCAGCAGTGCCTCTTGCACCTATGACTCCATGGTCATGATTTCTTGAAAGCACTTCATGTAAAGCACAGACACCAACAGCTGGAAGGTTACAGAAGTGAGTGGGGCTCAAGTGCCCCTCAAAGTCAGCTCACAGTCCCACTGAAACACTGTGCAGTGATTCAGCAATTGACTTGGACACCATGTAGACTGAAAGTACTGATAGAATGATCAGAAGTCAAATACAAAGGAGAACTAAATCAAACAAGCTGGCAAGTAGCATTTTAACAGAGACGACATTCAAATTGTTCTCTACAACACCCAGTTATAGAGAAGAGGCAGTTAATGTTTCAAGGCTTTCTCCTTGGTGTTCAATGCTTTCTCTGCCAGTTGATGTTGTTTGAGGCTTTCTCTACTAAACAATGCTGCTCTGCAAAGTTCCAGCAGAACAAGAGTGACAAGATGGAACGAAATGTTCATGATACTCGTAGGCACTTTGGTTAAAAGAACCACTGTTCCCTGATTTCTAGTGTGCAGAATTGCCCATGACTTTAAGATCCTCCCTGACCAGATTGCCCAAGGTCTTATAGCAGAAAAACATGTTTTAATTCTTCCTGCTCTTTGGTTACACTCGGGAAGTTTCACTTTGTGAAAATTGGTTCCTTCCATTATTGTTCTTCCAATTTTCACTACAGCTTTTACCATGGCAGTTGTGTTGCCAGAGTAGAGCACCCAATGGCTTTTCCCAGAGCTGGATTCCAGTGGCTGGCTCCCCACCAGAAGTGAACCTGGAATCTTTACTGTTGTAAAGATTGCTGGCCGAGCTGCTGACGAAAATCAGTTTTGTCTGCCCACGTTCTCAAGACGTGCCTGCTAATGTCTCGAAAGCAGCAGGGGATGAAGGATGTGTTGCCAGCGCAGATAGATTTTGACTCACCAACAGAACTGGAGAAGAGCTTCACCTGAACCTTGGGCAGGGAGATCCCAGCGAGAGCTCGGGGGCCACCCCCAGCCCCCGGCCGGCCCCGGGACCCGCGGCCGCCGCTCACCTGATGAGGATGCACTGGTTGCGGGGTCCCCCGCCCCCGCGGCCCAGCATGGCGTGGTAGGCGCGGCTGGCCACGGTGAAGATGTGAGGCGGCAGCGCGTCGGTCTGGAGGCGCCGGTACTGCTCGGAGACCTGCGGGGAAGCGGCGGCAGAGAGGCGTGAGCGGCCGGGGGGCGGCGGGGCGCGGCGGGGGAAGCGGCGCTCACCTCTCTCCCGTAGAGCGGCAGCGGCTGGAAGGGGTTCATGGCGACGAGGATGTCCCCGATGTCGGTCTGTGGGGACGGGACAGCCGGTCAGCCGAGCGCCCGCCGCCGACCCCCGCCCCGGCCCCCGGCACTCACGTAGATGTGCTGCTGCAGGAAGCGCTCCCGCAGCCCGGCCAGCAGCGCCGCCTCGTCCAGCTCGGCCAGCGCCGCCAGGTCCCCGGCCGCGCCGCCTGGGGGACCACGCTTCCCCAGCGACACCATCGCGACCGCCGCCGCCCTGCCCGGCCCGGCCCGGCCCGGAGCGCCCTCAGCCCGGTCCCCTCCAGGGCCGCGGCCCCGGTGCCGGACGGGCCCCGCGGGCCGGGTGTGGGCGCCCCCATGTCGGCGCCGCTGAAGAAGGGCCCCGGCGGGCTCATCGGGCTGATGAAGGACGCGTTCCAGCCGCACCACCACCACCTCGGGCCGCACCAGCCCGGCGCCGTGGACAAGAAGATGGTGGAGAAGTGCTGGAAGCTCATGGATAAGGTGGGGAGGGCGGTGGGATGGAGGCGGCCGCGGGGAGCTGGGGTGGGCTGGGGTGGCTGTGGGGTAGGGCCGGCCTGGGGGATTTGGGACTCTGGGATCAGAGGGGATCTGGGATGAGCCTGGAGCTGTGGGGCTGCCTGGGAGAGAGAGGGGTCTGTGGCTGCAGGGGAAATATTTGGGGGCTGAGAGGTGTGTGGGCACAGAATGGGGTGCAGCGCTTTGGGGGAAGGATGTGGTGAGCATGGAGTGACAGGACGCGGGGGAACGGCTTCACACTGATGGAAGGCAGGGTTAGATGGGATATTGGGAAGAAACCTATCCCTAGGAGGGTGGGGAGGCCCTGGCACAGGGTGCCCAGAGAAGCTGTGGCTGCCCCTGCATCCCTGGAAGTGTCCAAGGCCAGGTTGGACAGGGCTTGAGCACCCTGGGCTAGTGGAAGGTGTCCCTGCCAGGGACTGGGACAAGATGGGCTTTAAGGTCTTTCCAACCCAATCATTCTGTGACTCCACGTGGAATCTGGTGGAGAGGTGGGTGATGGAGGAGAGGTCAGAAGCAGGATGGGAACGGGATGCCAGCATGGGAAAATGTGGAGGGAGATCAGCAGCTCTGCAAAGAACAAGGTGGAGGAAGAGGGGACAGTTTGGAATGGAGGATTTCCACTACCTCTGAGGATCCGGGATGCTTCCCCAGAGCAGTGATCGCAGCCCTAAGGCTGCCAGAGCTCAGCATTTGGACAACAAGGTCAGGAACAGGGTGGGATTGTTGGGGAGTCCTGTGCAAGGCCAGGAGTTGCCCTGGATGATCCTTGTGGGTCCCTTCCAAGCCAGGATATTCTGTGATATGTGTATTAATCATATACATGTATAGATAATGCCACTCCTGTAGGTGCTGGGGTGGGCACTGGTGGTGCTGGGAATA
The DNA here is from genome assembly GCA_013401135.1 of Cettia cetti. NCBI lineage: Eukaryota > Metazoa > Chordata > Aves > Passeriformes > Sylviidae > Cettia > Cettia cetti. The sequence goes on from VZUI01032373.1 coordinate 12,942, forward strand.
GGTGGGGAGCTGCAGGTGCTGACAGCAGCAGGACAAGGGGGAAGTCTAGGATTTGCTCCTTGGAAGGTGTGCCTTGGCCCGTGGTAGAGCCTGCTGTGTTGGTAGTGGATGGTGAAGCTTTGTGGCAGGTCAGGTTATTCATTTTGGGATGAACGGGAATCTGTTGCTGCACTCAGGACAAAACCTTTTCCTTAAAACTGAATGCTGAAGAAAAAACTGTAAAAGCCTGCATAAATCCTTTTGCAATAAGTACACAGAAAGATAAAGTATCAAGTGATGTTAAACAAGAAAAACTTGTGGCGTGGGAGTTGGAAAGGCCTTTTTCCAGTCCCACACCTTTAGGAGGGGCTCTCTGGGGTCATTAAGACTCTCCTCTCCTCCTCCTCCTCCTTTTAAAATGCCAGGAAATGGCTCTTGCCCGGGGCAGGACACTAGACCTTTTGGCCTGTTGGTGTGATGGGATATTTGATTTACTGGCCTGGCTAGGTGTGCTGGTCAGTCCAGTGTTTTCAGAAATCCTGGGGAGTTGTCAGGGAATGATCAAGTGAGTGAGTGCAGGCACACAGAAATAGGCACATCATAAAAATCTAGCATTTTTGTGGAGTTTTCATTGATAATTACTGTTCAACCCTGAAATCAAGGCTAGGCTTGACATGTTGCAGTCAGAAATGTGCAGTGCATTTTATGACACTGAGTTCAGGGCCCTAAAAGTAATGTAGGGTAAGATCATCACCCAAGTTGCCCCCAGGCCTTGGGGACTGTCACCTGGCCACCTCCTTCCCCTCTGGGAGCAGAGCAGGCAGGGATTTTGGGCATCCCTCATCCAATTGCCCTTCAGGCTTATGCATTTTCCTTCTCTTTTCCCTGCATTGTTTATCCATGCAGTGTCTGAACCTCCTGCAGTAAGTGCTAAAAGCAGGCAGAGCAAATGACTTCTTTAAAGGCGTATTAAATTATATTCCTGCCAAGAAATCACTCTGTGTTGGCTGGCTCAACAAAAGCCACAGTTTAGAGTTGTGCCTTGCTGTGCCTGTGATGAGCTTTGATCACCTACAGCGAGACTGGGGCAAAGGAAAAATCCCTTTTGAGAGGTGCCATTGGCTCTGTTACAGACACTGAGGGCCAAGCACAAGTGCTAATGTAGGAAAGGCAGTTTGGGCATGGAAACAGGACCCCAAATAAGTGTAACCTGTAAGAATGCACATCTTCATGTTGAATATGTTGATCTAGATGGCAATTTGTGTTTGACCTCATAACCTGCTCTGTTCAGAGGAAAAGACTAGCCTGGAAAAACTGCTGATTATCACAGCATTTTAAAATGCAGTGGGATGTTTCTTGGGGGGAAATTTCACAGCTTTAGGTGTTTATAGCAGGTTGGATGTGTTCTTTCTCTGCTGACAGAAAAGCCAAGGCTGCTGCTGTATTTGTCACAAGCTACATCAACCTCTTTTGACTCCAGGTTTACTCATAGGCAGCACCAGCAGCTCTCAGGCTTGAAGTCTTGTTCAGTCTCATTTGTACAAAAGGAAAGATCTGGCTCTGAGAAACCTTTCAGATTTCAGTTAGATTTCAGCTGTACTTATGTACACTCAAGAGAACATATCTGAATTAAAATCTTTTTAGTGGTGTAACAAAAACTCAGAGAGGCTCACGGTGAGAATGGCTAAATGAAGGGAAGGTGTTGAGAATGGGTGAGATTTCTGGGCCAAGAACATGAAATTCCAGGTGCAGATAAAAAACCTGCTTGTGTGCATGTTTAATAGATGATGTTTTTGCCTCTCAGAGCTGCGTGCTGTGTCTGTGTGGGTACACTACACTCACGACCTCGTTTGTTAGTCTGCATAATTAGCTGGTGTTGTCAAAGCATTCGTGCATCTCTGCTTTCGGATGTGACTGATGAATTTCCTATGCAAGTTGATTCTTGTCCAAATATTTTCCCTGTAATGCTCTCCATAAGCTGCCTGACATATTTATGTCTTTCAGATTCTTTCATTTGAAGCCTTAATTTTTTTGTCAGGGCCATTCCTCCCACAGCTACATGTGGTCACACAGAGCCTGGACATAAAATAGCCCTTCCCATCCCCGTTGGAGGTTCCCCTTCAGCTGAATGAGGTGATATTTATGCATTTCTCTGCAGAACAGAGATTAAATGCAGCCCCCTGGAGTTCACTGCTGTGGGTGGTATTTGAGGAATAGGTGGGTTAGTCATGAGCTGCTTGGGATGGAGCAGAACGGAATAAATGTGGGAAGGCACGGAGGAGGAAGAGGAGCTTTGAGATAAAGCTTCTCTCAAGGGTTTCCTGATACCATTCAGTTCCTGGAACTGATATAGAGAAGTGGCACTGCGGGTCACCTTCATTGTGAGTAGAAGAAAGGCCAAACACAAATTTAGCAAGAGATAAGAGATGTTGGAATAGGTTTTGTTTTGCTGTTAGCTTATGCTGGAATGAGGTGTGATATCAGTACAGTTGGCTGTTCAGCTGCTAAAAGAAGGAGAAAAAAGAGTTTTCAGAACTGCCCTGGAAGGGAAAATCTTACCTGGGAGTAGCTCCTGGATGCTCTCAGGCCTGGGACTCTTAAATCCAGAATTAGTCAAGGCAAACTGCAGGTTGTTGAGGGAGAAGATTGAATTTGAGGCCTTGAAGATCTAGATGAGATTATTTTTTCCTAGAATGAGTAGATAACAGATTCTTTCCTCAAAACTCAGTTGGGGAAACTGGTTTTTGAGTATTTTCTCCTCTTGCATTTGGAAAATGGAAATGGGTGAAGTCAATTTTCAGGTTTTTCACAGGCCCAGCTCTCTTCATGCTAAGCTTTATTGGTGTGTCTAAAAACCCAAAAATGTTTCCCTAAAAGGTTTGTTCCTCAAAGAACACAAGCCAGGCAAGCTTCTGGATAATAATTTAAAACCATGGATTGCTTCTCCTTGTTGCCATCACACCTAAAAAAAAAAAAAAAAAAAAAAAAAAAAAAAAAAAAAAAAAAAAATTCAGATTTTTGCTCTATTTCCTTCCATGTTTCTGGTCCCTGTGGAAGGCTGCTGAGGGGCAGCTGTTCTCAGGGCTGGGAACATTCCTTTGGATGTTGTCATGATGCTGCAAGTGCACACGTAGAGAAACAAGGAAAATGTCACTGCTTTTGTTGCTGCTGTGTTATAAAAGCACCAAGTTTGCTCTGGAGGCAGCAGTTCCTAGTTATGCAGTGTTGTTTGCTCATTTTAGCTAATTTTGGTCTGCTTGGTAAATAAAGGAGCTGATTTGATAATAAAATACCAGCAGTTCTGACCTCTCTGTTAACTGTTTGAGGTATCTACTTCTTGGGGAGCATTTTACAGGGGCTCTGAGAATGAGCACTCTGCAGAACTCTCTCCTGCTGTGGAGGAATTGTTCTAATTGATATCAAAGTCTGAAATGCAGCAGGTCTGCTGCTCCCATAGCTGGGTATTTTCAAAGGGTAACAGCCAAATTGTTCCCCATTTCCAGCTGGCTGAGGGAAGTGCAGACTCTGCTTGCTTAATGTGGCTTCCTCCTCAGAGCTGACTGTGTTTGTTAAGGTTTTAAACCCACTGTATAATAAACAATTTCTGCTGAAGAAAGGTTTTGCTGCCCAGAGCAGAGCTCAGCTGAGTCCAAGGAGCATATTTAGAACCTATTCATGCTGATAGTGAAACTATTTTTTTTTTTTCCAGGGGACAAATGTGTTGACTCAATTTGTTGATATGGTTCACTGTACAATATTCACAGGCTCCAAGGAATCAGCAGTTGAGGCATCAGCATCAATTGACTAAGTCAGCTGGCTGGCCATCCATCTCTTTATCTTAGCACCTTGGCAGCCTCCTCAAGATGGAGGGAAAGTTTTGGTAGCTTGTTTTCTCCATGTATTCTTGCAGAAGCTTTTTTAGGTGTTTATTTTTTTTTACCAGCAGTCTGATTTTTCTGGTTTGAGTTTTGATACACCGTGTGCCTTTCTCTTGGCTGAAATTGAACTCAGGTCAGCTCCTGGTACAGGCACTGCTGTAAGTCAGATGAAATTGGAGGTGTCACTTCACAAGGTTGCTTTTTACACATACCCTAAATGGTGAAGTGCTAAAGTGCTGTTTCAGAAAGAGTGACTGTTTACCATTCATGTTTAAGGGAAGTAGATATTTAAGCATGCACTGTAGGGAATTGCTCAATTCCTCTTGAAGGTTTCACAAGGTTTTGTGGAAATGAGCTACTGCAAAAGGATGTTAAATTGTTCTTTTGCTTTTTCTTATCCCCTTTACTTAAGTTTTGCATTCTGCACTGTTTGATATCTGTAATTCCCTCATACCTGGCAGTGTCATGAGTTTAGACCTCATTTATATGCTGGGTGTTAAGCAGCCAGATAATATTAATTATAGGGAAGAACTTTAGGAAAGTGTAGCTACATTTTGTGCTCAGGTTTGCTGGAAATCACAGAATACAGAAGGGTTAGACTGCTGCTTCTAACCTTGTAAACTTGATCCAAAACTGACCTTACAAGTCTAATTCCAGCCCTTTCTATAACTGAAAGTTCACTATTTAATTTTTCAAATGGCTGCTTTGCCATCAACTCTCCCTTTAATTCTCTCAGTTTAGATAATGGAAAAATTTGGTTATGCTGGAAGGTGAAGTGGCTTCCTTTCCCCTCCCCTGTCACATATCATGAGTTTCATCAGTCCACATGCACTTCAGCCCAGAAATTGCATTCTTTTATGGTGGCTGGGCTCACTATCTGGAGAAAAGGAGGCTCAGGGGAGACCTTATCACACAAACTCCCTGAAAGAAAGTTATACTGAGCTGGGGGTTGGGCTCTGCTCCCAGGCAAGCAGTGACAGGGCAAGAGGAAATGACCTCAAGCTGCCCCAGGGGAGGTTCAGGTGGGACATCAGGAGGAATTTCTCCATGGAAAGGATGGTCAGGCTTTGGAAGGGGCTGCCCAGGGAGGTGGTGGAGGCGTCCAAGGAACGCCTGGGCGTGGCACTCAGCGCTCTGGTCTGACTGGCGAGGTGGGGACCAAGCTGGACTCGATCTCAGAGGCCTTTTCCAGCCTCAGTGATTCTGGGATTGCATCTGGACGTGACCAACAAATGGCATTTGTTGCAAGAAACCTTTCAGAGCGTTGTGCTTGCGCCAGCGAATTGCCTTGACCCCTCGAGTTTCCACAGAGCTCCTCTCCTCGAGTTTTCACCGAGCTGCTTTCCCCATTTCCCACAGGTGGTGCGCCTGTGTCAAAACCCCAAGCTGGCCCTGAAGAACAGCCCTCCCTACATCCTGGACCTGCTGCCTGACACCTACCAGCACCTGCGCACCATCCTGTCCCGCTACGAGGGCAAGATGGAGACCCTGGGAGAGAACGAGTATTTCCGGGTCTTCATGGAGAACCTGATGAAAAAAACCAAGCAGACCATCAGCCTCTTCAAGGAAGGGAAGGAAAGGATGTATGAGGAGAACTCCCAGCCTAGGTAATGTTTATTGCAGGAGTTAAATACATTTAATTTTGTATTTAAGGTAGATCAGTTGTCAGCTCGTCTTTTGTTTTGTGCAAAGGCATAGCTGAGGTCGAGGGACGTCTTCAAGGTGAGCAGCACTTAAAAAAAGGATAGGTGGAGGTAGAAACTGCATTTTGCTGAATATAAGGCTCTTTTGAACAAAATATGAATTTAGTGAGAAGCTGTTTCCTCATCCAGCTTTAAGAAAAGGAAAGACAAGGTGATTTCAGTAGAGTAAAGCTCTGGGAAAGGTGAACCTCACACATTTGTGCAGGGTCTAACAGGCAGAGATATACAAGGCATACATTTGTAACACTAAACTCATTTCAGGTTGTTGAAGTAAATGTTGAACTTTTTTTTTAAAAAACAGTGGAAAAAGAAGTGAAAACCACCCAGTGGCTGAACATAATTGCCCTGGGGAGAGTGTGGTTAAAGGCCTGGCAACAGCTTGGAATTACTGGAGGGGGAAAAAGGGCTGGCACATGTTTCTGGTTTAATACTGAACTCTGTGTAGCATATTCCATGATGCTGAGCTCCAAGCAGAGGCTGTGACAGTGGCTCCAGAAGGCATTGCTGGTGCTGCTTGGATTGCTGGTGACTGTGTTGTGGAAGTTCCTTTCTGGAGTGTTGTTAACTGTGTGTATATTGTGATCTGTCATAAATCTGCAACATCTGATGAGTAAGTGATGGCTGTGTCAGTCATGAATCCAAAATCCCACCTCCAGTGCCTTGTTTTTTTCAGAGAGGGGCAAAGAGAAGTAATTCCAGGGAGTTAATCATCCTAGTTGGTTTGTTGTAGCTAATTGACTAGAGGGAGCAGGGGAAATCCAGATTGATAGATGTGAATGTCAGGACTGCAGCAGAGGCTGCTGTTCTCACAGCAGGCATGGGAGTCCTGGGGGAATTGCTAATTGTCCCATTTATGAATAAACAGCTTTAGCAGGGAAGGAACTGTGGGGAGACTTGTGTTAAACACAAGCATTAAAACAGCATCACATCCTGGCCGCTCTCATGGCACCTTCCTCTGCTTCTGCACAGCCCAGGAAGCAGCAGTGACTGTTTGGGCCTTTGCATTGTGCTGCTGCTGAGCCTGGCAACATCCTCAATTCTTCAATTTGTCACCAAAAAAGGGCAAGATTAGAGCATGTAATTTGTGTACCTGATCAAGAGATACCTACAGAAAGAATGAGGATTTTGGTTTGGGGGATTCTGTTAAACGCTGCACTGCCAGTGCCAGATTCTGTGGTTGTGGGAGCTCTTGGAACCCAATCAGTTCAGTGCTATTTGTTAATTAAATTAAATGAATTTCTCCTAGAAATGCATCTATGGATATAATATATATATATATACTAATCTAAGGTGAAGAAACTGAAATTTTCTCACCTTGCTAGGAGCTGAAGAAAGACACTAGCCTTTTTTAGTAAGAAGTAATAAATTAATAAATTCAAAAGTAATGATAATTTATAATAATTGATTAATACACTAATAAATTCAAATAATCCAAGTATGGGAGAAGCTTTCTGGAAGATGGTCAGCAGTCTGTAAAGCAAACAAATAGAACCTGAATCTGGTATTCACTGGGAATGTACTCATGGCAGTGTATATATGTGCATATATATATATATATATGTATAAAATCTGGTTTTCTCTTGATCCCATGCAGGTTTGTGGCCATTAGTCTGCAGTGTTTTGAGAACAGGACTTTAAAAGTTTAATAAATGTTTTGACTTTTCTGATTGTTTTTCCATGTTGTTCTTGAAGCTTTTTTCCTCCTCTCTTCCAGACTTTGCATTCATTTTGCTTCCTGTTGTGTATGACCTTATTTTCTCCCCCAAATAGCTCCTGGTGTAGAGCAAAAGGCCCAATTTTGACATTTGCCTGAGCAGTGTGAAAGCTGTCGTTTGCTCCTACAGACCAGTCATGAAAAATGACTGAAGTAGGATCAGAACTGCCCTGATCACTTGAGCATCACCCTTCTCTTCTTAATTCCAATTTGCTCTTTGTGTATTTCAGACATTTGGGAGGTCTCTGTAGCTCTGTGGTTTTGGTGTACAGTGGTTCAGACCATAAATATAGAAAATAAGCATGGTTGTACCTCTCCTGCCTTTAACTCACACTGTGATTTTTGTGAGGAGAACTCACTTGTTTTGTTGGGAGAGCTTTCAAGATGCTATTTAAATTCTGCTTTAGCTCACTTCCATGTCTGTTTAAAAATTCATGCTGCTGAGGGTGCTTTTAAAGCTCTGTGTGCACTTCCTGACTGATAGGTAGGAGCAGTAACTTCTGGGTACTGTTTAAAATTGAATTTTAAGGAGTAGATCAGATGCAACTTGGTGACTTTGTGGTTTTTATTAGAGATACTGTGCTGCTCCTCTGAGTTTTGATAGCTACAAAGTTTTGAGTTTTAGCTGTGAGTTTTGATTTTGTGCCTACATCTGCAGGCTTGGAATCAAATAGTATTTCTGGAGTTAATAATTCTGGATATTTTGTTGTATGCTTGTAATAAGGTGAAGGCAAATCATCCAATGATTGGTTGGCTGTGTGCAGTAATTAGGAATTCTTGAGGCTCAGCACATTTCCAGAGGTGCTGCTTCCTTTTCTTTATAGATCCAGGGGTAAATATGTGACTTCTCTATTGTGAACTTCTAGAGTTTCCTTTTTAACAAAAAAAAAAAAAAAAAAAAAAAAAAAAGGATGAAATAATCACATTTTTCCCTGCAGTGTGATGCTTCCATTGCTTGACAGTGCCATTCTTAATCTGAACATGCTGAACCTGCTTCAGATCTCAATTTCAGTTTCGTTTAGAGGCTTGGTGGTTTTGCTGGACTATTTTTTTTTTCTGTTTCCATTGCAGAAATCTTTTACTTGTCAGCCCTCTTACTTGCACAGAGGAGCTGCAATTTGTCAGCTTTCCACGCTGCATAAATTACTTCTTGCAACAGTGGTTTTGCAGTTGTGTAAATAGATTATACTTGACATGGCAGGAGTGAAAAATAGCTTGTTGATCAGGAGGCAGGTAGAGGAATTGTCTGTTCCTTGGGAAAGGATTAATTAGGCTGAAGAGTCCATTTTTCATCAAAGAATCAAATTTATTAATTATGTTAAACCAGTCTATAATGAGGGAAAATTCAGAGAGGTTATTTTCCAAATAAAATCAGAGCCCTGCAAAGGTTTCCACATTAGAACACAAGCTATGGAAGCTGCAGGGTGAGTGAGGGGAAATAATTTTTCAGGATGTGGACTGGATGTTTAAGGAATAGCACAAGTTATTTTTCTAGCTCAGCTGTGGGAAACAAACTGTTAACCAAGCCAGTTTAAAAATAAATATATCTGCAGAAAAAAATGGGGTTAAGCAGGGAATATAATAAAATTTTTCCATAGAGCATGAAGGTGAAAAAAAGGTTTTGGGAAGCTGGTCCATGTTTAATTGTTCTTCTGAACAATTAAACAGCTTAGGAGATGCTGGCTCAGCAGGATTTCATATTCTTCAGCTCCAATGTTAAGACTCACTAATTTACACAGGAAAAAGCTACCAGTGTTTAATGTCTGCTGGAAATGACCATGCCTATCTCTGAAGGGGAAGGAAGTGCATGAAGAATGATTTGGAGAAAAAAGAAAAAAAAGAAAAAAAGAAAAAAGGTTGGACTTTAAGTAGGAAAAAGTTGGAAAACACTTGTGTTAAACCCTGAACCAGCAAACCCTCTGGGGGAGGGGGGTTGGTGCTCTAATCTCATCTTTGAGACCTCTTGCACACATTCCTGCCCAGTGAAAACGAGATAGTGCAAAATGTGGAACTCAAAATGGTGTGTGAGTCCTCTTTCTGTCACTTCCTTCTAATACAGCAGCACTTTTTTTTTTTTTTTAAACAAAACCCACTAGTGTGAAGTCTACATCTGCATTTAAATTAGAACATCTTAAAGAAAAGAACAGGCTCCAAAGCTGCCCACAAGAAAGGTTTCCTTGCCAGGCTCCAGCATATGAACACTAACTAACTGCTTATTACCCAAGAAGAAATTCATTATCATGTAAATGTTGTTGGAGGGGAGGAATGTGAATTATTTCTTTCTAATTCGGTTTTAAATTGCAGTTTAGGTGATAGTTTTGGAACTTAAGTAACACTTAGCATAATTGGCTTAGGCTTGCATTCATTACAGTTTTCTTTCTGTCTAAAATTGGACCACCGTCTTGAAAATCAATTTGTGGAGAAATGCAAGATTTCAGATGATAATAAGGAAGGAAAATTTTTATTCTTCTTTCCTCTCAGAGCCTATAAAATTGTGGAGTTTTATGGGAGGCTGTGGACTTGCTGTTGTGGGTGGAATTACAAGCACATTGGTTCATTTGTAGTAATTATCTTTGGGAATGTGATGGATTTCTCCATGCTGGCAAAAATGTGCTGCTGCTGCTGCTACTTGGCAAGTGTATCGTGTCTCTTGGCTGCTTGGCTGGGGTGTTCAGGGCTGGGATGCCACATTTGGGATTTTTGGGCTTGGATTTTAGCCCATCCCACCCCCTGCCATGTGTGGGGACATCTCCCACTATCCCAGGTTGTTCCAGGCTGGTCTTGGGCACTCCCAGAGGGATGGAGCAGCCACAGCTTCCCTGGGCAGCTGTGCCAGGGCCTGCCCACCCTGAGAATAAAGAACTTTTTAATATCTGCTCTGAACCTGCTCCTTGTCATTCCCACTTGGTGTCCAAGACAGTTTAGAGGTGGCTGAAGATGAATCATGAACCATAGAATCTTCCTTTGGATTTGGAGATGGCTTTTGTGCTCTGTTTTTAACTATTGCAAATAGCCCCTGAAATACAAATTTTGATTCCAGTGAAGAGAGCCCAAAATTAGGTAGAATGAGAAGTGCCCTGAGCAGTATGTTTGCTGTGTAATCCCCTTGAATCTGGTGAAATAAATTAATCTGTTATTTAAGTGAGAGTTTTATCCTGTACCTTGTCAGTCTTCTGAATTTGTGTTAAGCTTTTTAAAGACCATTCATAATATCAAATGTATTCCTATCTTTGAAGCATTTTCTCTAAAACTTAATTTTTAAAAGCGGATTTTTCACTTCTTAACAATGAGGAAAAAAAAAAAAAGTGACACCAACACTTCTGCCTAAAACAACGAGTCCAGATCCTTTTAAGGTCAGCTGGTTTGGTCCTTGTGGTCAGCACAGTGGCCTGATGTCCTTTCTGCTTCACATCACTCACAGCCATTTGCATACTGATAGGAACACATAACGGTTTGGGGTGGTTTGTTGCCTGCAGTGTGTCTCGTGTCACCCTTTGAAGTGATGGGCAGGCTCTGCTCACAGAACTCAAGGTGTTAAAATGTATTTATGTGACCTGAAAAGTGCTAGGGTTCAGCAGAGCATAAGGAAACTGCCCTGTAATACCTAAAGCACTCAAAAAGAAAGAGCTGATGGTGAAAAATTCTATAGAACAAGCAATAAATTTAATATTAATCTGTTCTTTTAGTTACTCTGAGGAAATCCTGTAAATGTATCAGAGCCTGACTCTGTAAGGTGCCTTCTGTTGAGCCAGCAATAGTTAAGTGGAATTTCATTCACTTCCTGTGTTGCAAGTTTTGTTGAAAGTAGTTCCGCCGTTTCTATTTTTAACCCCGATCTCTGCGTGGAGAGGACACCCAGAGCTGCCTCGGGCTTACAAAAGCCAGCTTGGGATCACCTCGAGCATCTCCACTCACTGCTTCTGTGAACATGAACACCCTGAAAACTCCTGCCTGGGGTGGGAGCACAGCACAAGGCAGTTCTTTTTTGAAGCCAGGCACATCAAACTCTCTGCTGAAATCAAACTGCTCGTGCCTGGTGCATCTGAAGGCCCCTGTGACATGAGAACCTCACATCTTTGTGGTTTGTGAAAGCTGCATTTTACTTGTTGGAGTCGTTAAAAAAGCTGTTTGGTTGGGGTTTTTTTAAATTAATTTTTTTAGCTCTTCAGTATAAAATTGTAAGATGTAGTTATAGGAAAAACCTGTGGGTTTGTGGTTTGTGTTTTCATAAGTAGTGGAGCTTGCACTTACCTCCAGTGGATGCTAACTCTGTCACCTAAACAGAATCTGGTGGTACAAGTGAAAGAACAAGGACAACAATTACAGAGAAGTGAAGCATTTTGAAGTTGGTTTCTTGTGCTACAGCTCATAATTCCTCTGTGTTTGTAGCATGCCTTCAGCAGAATGAGATTTACAGACATGACAGTGTGTGCACGTCAGATTATGGCATGTGAGCACAATATTGTGACTAAATCAGCCTGTGGAGCTGATCCTTGCTATCTGTGAGGAACTAAATTATACTGTGTCAGCCGGGTAGCTCTGAAGGAGGTGACAAATACTGGAAGAAAATGAACAAATGGTAGCTGGCAGTGGCAGAAATGGTTGTGCCACGTTAACATTGCCTTGAGGGGAAAAGGCATTTAGTCAGGAAGCACATTAATTTAACTAATTGTGTCAACGTGGCTGAGAGAGACATCCCTGATTAAACCATCCTCTGCCCTTAATGGCTTTCCAAGACAGAGCCCATACACTGGAAAAACACTTTTGTCCAGGAAACTGGGAAAGAAAAATCTGCTGAGGGTCTGAGTGGAGACAACACCACCAGAACCCCCAGTTACTGGCAGTGGGGGGCTGCAGTGGGGGGCTGCAGCTGGAAGTTTCTCCTCAGCCTCTTGAATTCCACAGAAATGTGTGGAGCAAACCCATCCCGAGGCAGGAAGGAAGGAGGGGGAAACTGTCTGTGGGCACGGGGTAACTGAGGAAACACTCTTGCTTCACGCTGGTTTTGGTTCCCCAAAGTTGTGTTTGACAGCAGGGACTGCCGCTGAACTGGAGCTGTGTCTGGGTCGGTACAGAAACAATTCTCAGCTCACTCTGTGTGCACAAGGACTGATCCTCCATGCAGGTGTTCCTCACAAGTGAAACACTTGGTTACTGTATACAGTGGAAAAAATATTTGGCTTTTTACCTTCTCACTTGTTGATTCATTATTTCTAACCATAATAAACCGAAAGCTTTGCACGTAGATGTGAAAGCACTCGGGGATGTGAAATCCCACCTCAGCTGCTGCTGTGAGCACGGCACAGAACCAGGCTGTGGCTCTTTGAAGCTGGCACAGGTGCTGCCTGCAGCTGCCTGCACACGCTGGGGACAGCTCACTGATGTGGCCTGAGGTCCCTGGGTAACGTTTTCAGCAGTGCTTGGCTGACAGGTGCTTGAATTCCCCAGCAGAAGGATTTAGGTGCTGCAGTCAGCTCTTCTCAAACGGAGCTTGGCGTTTAATTCTTTAACGTGTAAGATTTGATTTTCGTGAATGCTTGTAAGATTTGATTTTTACCTTGTAAGATTGAGTTCTTTACTTTTAACTTAACTCGTCTCTGGTGGAGCCCTTGGTGATGGTTTTGTGTGGATTACTGTGTTTAGGTAAAATTTTGAAAAATGGCCATCATGGGACATTTTTGGAGGCCAAAACTGGGAATCTCCAGTCTAAGATCCACAAATGTTCTTTGAATATGCCCCTTTTTCTGAGAGTCCATTCACATTTGTTTTGTTGAAGCAATGGCAGTAAGGACAGTCCTGATATTACTAAAAATAAAACACAATCATCAGTAAGCTTTGATACCCCAATAAAAATATACTCTATAATTGTTAATTGATGTTAATTGTTAAACTATGTTGAAAGATTGATGTTAATTGTTAAAATAAAGAAAATATTTGTCCTTTTAGCATAGGATTGGTAACTGCTGCATGTAAAAGCCACCAACACAAACTGTTCTGCAATGTGCTGTATGTTCACTTCCTGTGGTTTTTCCTGTTACTTACTTACAATATGGCTGAATATTTATTAAAATACATGATAACCTTGAGAATTTAAAATGTTCAGCTATCCAAAGTGGGTTTGGACACTGTGTCCTTCTTTGTGTGTGTGTAAAACCATTTGTTTATCCATCCTTAAGCCTTAGGAAGTTCTTACTTCTCTCATTAACTGATGTGCTCAGCTGAGTGCAAGCACTTCCTGGAGCTCAGCTGAAGCAGAAGAGATAAACAACTGGACACAGGAATATTCCCTGGATTCTTGTGGTGTTTTGTTTAAACCATGCACTTGTTCAGGGTCAGAAATGCATCAAAGTGCTTGTCTGTCATACCCAAATCTCCCCACATTTTGCTGGGCATCAATAGGAGAGTACAGATTCATTAGCACCTTTATTAAAGCCTCTATTTTTATAAACTCAGTAAAAAAAAAAAAAAAAGCCCATAATTTTTTGCTTGGGTTGTAGGTGTATTAAATGATTGATCCCAGCCTGGTGTTTGCTTTTTTGTCTTGCATTAACACAAACTGTCCTCTTTTCTTGCCATTTTATGGTAGTGAAGGCTTTCAGAAGTCCACAGCTCCCACCTCTGATTTGCAGTTTTTCTGGTGTTTATCAGATAAAGGTGTTGCAGGGGCACGGTGGGAATCTCCATGAGGGAGGGAACTGGGGTGTGAATTTAGATTTAAATCATCTTCCCTGTACCAAGAGCTCAGAATCTGAGCCTTCTCCTCATTGATGAAGAGAAATACACTGCTTTGAGTTACTGAACATGCCAAACCCAATCTGTAGAACTGCTTTAAAACACCCAGTTGGAGTGTGTACCACATCCAGAGACAGCTGGGGACTGGGACAGCTCGTGGAAGAGCAGCTGGGGGTTTTTCCTCCTGTTAATCCCGAGCACCTGCTGTTGTTGGACATGCATGAAATGACAAAAACCAGAGTTCCTTGTATAGCTGGTGCCTTCTGTAAAGATTTTGAGTGGTTTTCATTGCTGCACACAAATTAAAATGTAGCTGAATAAAGAAGGGTGAGAGAGAACTGCTGTCAGAGAAAATTTAGAGTTTTGGGCTCTTCTTAATCTACCGAAACTGTCTGGGTATGGAGGAGGGGCTCATGAGGGCTGAATAAATTCTAGGCTATGTGTCAAGCAGTATGGTCACTGCCAGTTGAGTCTAGACCCTGTGAAAATATGGGAAATGTCCCAAATGTCCAGGGAATTTGTGTGGAAAGGCTGGAGGTCACTTCTGCAATCAGGCACATTAACAGGGTAAGTCCTTCAAGCAGGAATAGCATGTTTGGAGCAAGTGGAGGCTGAAAAACATCCAAGATGAAGTAAATAGGAACCAATCCAACCAGAATACCAGAAATTGGTGTAAGGCTGGAGCCTGGGGCAGTGAAGTTTGCTGCCAAACACAAATGTCTTCTGCAACAGCAGCAAACTCAGGGAGAGAGATGGGAAAACAAGAAAATCCAATGTGACTGGGGATGTTCCCTCCCTCTGTGGTTCAATATTAAATAATCAGTGCCAAAAGTGAGGCTGTGCTGTGCCTGGGTGGTTGATGCAGTTTTCTGACCAGCTCTGGTGTGTTGGGCACAGCTCCCAAGTCGTTCTTTCCCACATGATGCCAGTTCCTTCTTTTACCTTTGAGCACATGATGTGTGGGGTGAAATCAAACCCCTCTGGCCTAGAAATATTCCTGTCTCTTTTCAGGAAGTTTTCTTAGCAATGGAGTGGAGGAGAAGAGGGGCATCCTTTATTTGGATAAAGGAGTGAGAGAAGGAGGTGCCTCTGGTGCAGAAAATATCTATTTTCTTCTCCAGCTTTCCCACTCCAGCTTAAAAAAGGGCATATCCTGTGGGATTGAGCACTCCTGGTGTCTCAGTGTCATCAGGCAGAGAAGGAACTTGAGCTACCAGCTGTAATTCAGATTGGATAATTAAACACAATATATTTGAGATCCCTGACCACGGAGCTTTTGTGTGTAAGTGTGACCATTTTAGGAAAAACCTGCAGGTGTTTTTGCATTCCCTTGGGCCTCTTATGATCAGTTAGACATTCCCTGAGCAAATCTATTGTGTTGGGAGCCTCTGGAGACCTGGGAAGACATTCAACTTCCATTGTCTGGGGCTGGAGTAGTTTTATGTGCTTTCAAAAAGAATTTTCAGACTCAAAGCTGATGAGGTTTTGTCTTCAATACTCAGTAGGTGAGGTCTGAGTATTGGTTTTGCACATTTTCTGTGAATGTGTTTTCCATGGGAGGATTTCTGCCTGCCCACCTGAAAGAGATGATACAGAGTTTGTTGTTGTGGAAAATGTGTTGACAAACACAGACCTTGCTGGTAGTTCCCATGTTTTGGATGTTCTGAACGCTGGAGAAACACTTGAAAATTAAGAGTTTTGCATGCTGGGATCAGTCTTAAATTGCAATAAGTGCTGCTTCTGCTTTGCTCAGAATGCCAAACTCTTTTTTTCTTTTCTAAAAGAAACAATTTTTGTGGTTCTTTGCAGGAGGAACCTGACCAAATTGTCCCTGATATTCAGCCACATGCTGGCAGAACTCAAAGGGATTTTCCCCAGTGGCCTCTTCCAGGGGGACACGTTCCGGATCACCAAGGCAGATGCTGCAGAATTTTGGAGAAAGGCTTTTGGTGAAAAGTAAGTTTCTAACTGTGCTCAGAAATAGAGGTGTGGGAGCAAATTGCACACAGTGTGTTTTAAGAATTCTGTTTGGCTGCTCAGAAAGGGCTTTGTCAGGTTAAAATAAATGGTGGGAGAGACCTGCTGGTCATTTGGTCCATCTCTGGGGTGAGGTAAGGAATTATTCCTATATTAAATATCCCAGGTTTTGTACTCTCTGGTTTTAAATGTGTCAGGTGATGAATCTTTCCTCAGTTTCCCCAGGAGACTCTTGTATTGTCACAGAGTTTCCCTTGATTATTCAGCTTAAATTTTCCTCTCCTTGATTTAATTCTTTAACTTGTAACTAAGCTCCACAAGCTATGCAAAATAATCCTTTCTTCTTCCAAAGGTTACCATGCCCCCAACATGGGTTGTTCCTTAGCTAAGCCATAATATTATATTCTTTTCATCTTCCCTCCAGTTATTTCCAATCATTTACTCACCTCTCTTCTTCTCTGAATTTCTGTTTGCAAAATGCCTTTGCTAGGAGTGAAGGGGAAAGGGAAATGCATCAGTCTTTGTGTGCAGGCTGCTGAAATGTCAGGTTTAATTTCTGTATCTAATGAAACACTGACTAAACGAACCATGGAGGTGTTCACAGCAATGTTTGGGGATTAAAGTTAATGGATTGGGCACTGCTTTCAAACTGAGGGAGCTGAGGTACTTCACCCAAAGAGTTTAATTACTAGCTATCAGAACAAAAAGCCATAATGTATTTACTCATGAATAGCACAGTTGTCTGAAGTGAGGCATTTTCTCTCTGTGTTTCTGTGCCACTTGATATATTTAAAAAAAGGAAAATATTCCTTTAAACAGGAGCCCGTGTTTTGGCTTCTGATTATCTCCCTTCTCCAGTTAATCCCTCTCTTTAGAGAGTTGTTTGCAGCTTTCTTTTTTTAACCATCTAGAGTTCTTCTCTACCAGCTGCAACATTGTGAAATTATTATCAAGTGATGCTGTGGTGGGACTGCAGAAAGAGGGAAAAGAGAAACCAGAGGAGGACTTCTAATTCCAAAATTTTGCATGTGCAGAGAAAACTGTCTCAAGTTCACTTGTCTGCTGACTTCCTGCAGCACCAAGAAATCTGTGTTTGTGTGACGTGAATCAATCTCTTGTGGCTGCTTTTGATTTTTCTCTGTTCTATCATCACGAGGTGGCTACTGACAAAGATTAGGTGTAGGTGTGGGTGTGGTGCTGGGGTCCTGAGCCCTTTCCCATTCCCTGCTTTTCCCCAGGACCATTGTTCCTTGGAAGAGCTTCCGGCAGGCCCTGCACGAGGTGCATCCCATCAGCTCAGGGCTGGAGGCCATGGCCCTGAAATCAACCATCGACCTGACCTGCAATGATTACATTTCAGTGTTTGAGTTTGACATCTTCACACGGCTCTTCCAGGTAAGAAATGAGCACTGGGAATCACTTGAAGCATCTCAGTGCTTCAGGTTATGCCCTTTTTTTATCCAGGCCAATATTTTCCACACATTATTTATACTTGTCTTGCCTTCCATCTCTTCAGGAGTAATCCTTAAGGCCCCATATTGCAGTAAAAGTGAGTGATATTTCTGGCTGTAGAATAAAAAAAAAAATCCCTAAATATACACTGCAACTCCCAGGCACATTCAGCATCCTGCCATGATTCAGGTTTTCTCTTTCAAAGATCACTTTGAGACTGAAGCTGTGACACAGCTTCTGCAAGCCAGGAAATGTGAAGCTTAGTTTATCACTCTGTCTTCCCTCATCCCTTTCTTTATTGTCAGATTTATTTTCCATGGAGGTGGGGGTTGTTCAGGATGGAGCTCAAGCATGGAAATTTGGGCTTCCTATCTTTTGAACTGGCTCAGGCAGGATGTTGTGAACGTGTCTGTGTGCGTGAGAAATCTCTGTATCACTGAAGGGATATTAATAGTAGGTAAAATCCTTCCCCACAGTCTCTAATAGTGCCAAATTCAAAAACACAGCTTCTGATGGTACAATTGGGTATTTACAGGAACAATCACTTACTTCTTTGGCTCTGACTTGCCTTTTCCCATGTGATGGGGTGGGTTGTAATTAAGATATGTCTAGATGAAAAATTCCCATGTTTGGTGTTGCAATGTAGCTGATCTCATTCAGCACTTTTTCCAAGTGTTGTACATAAAGAACAAGTCAAGAGCTGCTGCAGATTCCAGGGATGCAGAGTTCTTAGGGAGTGCTGATACCTTCTTGTAGATGGGTTAAGAAACGTGGAAAAATCAGGTGAGATTTACACACCCAAGCCCTTCTCAGGGTTGAGAGATTTCAAAAGGTTGTTATGACTTCTGGGGCATCATTTTAAGCAATATTTGAGATGTGTGTGCTGGTTTCTTTACCCAGACCTGTGACCAGCCACAGTCCTTGCCACACCCCAGTGAGGCTGGCTTGGTGAGGAATAGTCACAGGTTACAGCCAGTGAAACTGAGACTCAGAGGGGAGGTCACTGTCCCCAGGCCATGCAGGAAGTCGGTGTTGGAGAGCAGACCAGTCATGGTTCCTGGGCCTGTGCATAATCAGGGATCTCATTAAACTCCTGCCTTTATCCCTGTCTGGGGAATGAGTCATTTTCTCTGCAGAAGCAGCACAATTGATGGCTATTCTTAAGCTGTGACCTCAGTGACTTCTTTTCTATTTATTAAAGGAGTTTTGATTAAGGTCTGTCTTAGGTGATGATTTTATCCCCAACAAGCAAGAAACTCAAATACCAAATGCTGCATGAGAATAAATGTTTTGCTTTCTCTACTGAATTTGTGGTGGAACAGAAACATGCTTCTCTAACTGAAGAACCCTTTGATTGGGGAATATTGGGGAATATTCCAGAAGTGTGTGGTTAATTTGTTTCTTTGCTGCCTCCCCAGCCCTGGTCGTCTTTGCTGAGGAACTGGAACAGCCTGGCAGTGACTCACCCTGGGTACATGGCATTCCTCACCTATGACGAGGTGAAGGCTCGGCTTCAGAAATTCATTCACAAACCTGGCAGGTGAGAGGGAGCTCAGCCAGCAGGGCCCTGCTGGGAGGTTCTGGCTGCCACACTGATTGCAGCAGGGCTGACAGATGATCTCTGTTCCTTTCTGCAGGTTGTGTGGTTACTTCTGGGCTGCTTTTAGACATGGAAACCTCCTGTAGCCTGTTTCTTTGTTGGCCTTTTGAAAGTTGATTTGAAACAAATGATTTTAAGGATGTTAACTTCTCCTGCTCTGGATTCTGGGTTTAATTTCACCTGGAGGCCCGTGCTTGGAGTCTTTTCTCATTTGGTATCATATTGCAAAGTTCCCCTTTGAACTGCCTGGGGGTCAGTTGAGGAAAGCTGCTACAAATCATCAAGTTATTCCTACTAATTTTATTTGCTGTCTTGGTATGGCCAGACAAAGGCTGCCTTTTGTCATTTCATCTTTTCTATCTGCTCCAAGCTGAAGTTTCCTTTCCTTTGTGTGTTTTCAGTTACATTTTCCGATTGAGCTGTACCCGCCTGGGTCAGTGGGCCATCGGCTACGTCACTGCAGATGGGAACATTCTCCAGACAATCCCCCACAATAAACCTCTTTTCCAAGCACTGATTGATGGCTTCAGGGAAGGCTTGTAAGTAACTTGATAAAAATTAGGACAACAAAGCATTTAAATTTTGAGCATTCAAATTTTGAATAGTCCCATTGCTGTCAGTGGAACAACTCATTGCTGAACTATTTTGGCACTCAGGAATTACTGACAGCTGTCTTTGAACTGGAAAACTGTGCAGTAGCAGATGATAAATGTGCAGCAGCATTTCCCTTCTCATAAATCCCTTTTTTTTTTTTTTTTTTTTTGGTCAAACCCTTAATTTGAACCAATACTTTTAAGAATAATGTGGTTAATTTTGGTCTGATCATAAAATTCTTCCAAAACTTTAGAACTCAGAATACCTTAAATTCCCATCCCTTGCTTCTCACCTTCATTCTTTCTTCCCTTCCCACCTCCAAAAGAAACCTTAGCTATGTGTGTGTGTACAGGCACATATTGAGATTATTTTTTTTTCTCCAACTTTTTCCAGTTATTTATTTCCTGACGGCCGGAATCAGAATCCTGACTTGACTGGCTTGTGTGAGCCCACACCTCAGGACCACATTAAAGTTACACAGGTGAGTAAAATATTCCATTCCATCAAAATCTCTGCCTTTCTCCCTGATTCCTGCCCTCCTTAGCTGTTCATCCAGTTCTGTCATACTTGGTATTCCCAAGATTTTTTTAGGGCTGCAGTATTTTACAGGAATTCCAGAAATCTTTGCATGATAAGGATGGGCAGATGAGATTGCAAAGACAGATTTTAAGGGTTTATTTTTAGAATGTTCTGCCAACATTGATGCTTTTGTGCCATTCAACATGTCTTGAACCCTGATTTTCTTGGGATGCTTAAATGAAAATTGTTGGATAATTTGAATTCCACTTTTTTCAGAGCTTGATAGATACATCTAGCACATAAAATGATAGTGAAATCTTTTCATTATTTCTGTTCTCCCTGTGATTTATGCTTCAGGAACAATATGAGCTGTACTGTGAGATGGGTTCCACGTTCCAGCTGTGTAAAATCTGTGCTGAGAACGACAAGGACGTGAAGATTGAACCTTGTGGGCACCTGATGTGCACCTCGTGTCTCACAGCCTGGCAGGTGAGCCTTGGCCTCTTCTTTATCTCCCTGAGGGCAGCTGCTTCATCTTTTACAGATATATTCTCTTCTCAGAACTGTTCAGGTGTGGAGAGAAGGTAGCAGAAACATTGTCTCATATTGCCACTGCATCAGAAGCTGTTTAGATGCCTGATGTCTTAATATGGAATAAGGAAAAACTGTAAAGTGCTGTTTTTCTACTTCAAGGAGAAAACATTCCATATTTCTAGCCCAGTTTGCCTTTGTACTATCTCTCAGTCGAAAGCTCCCTGCCAAAAATCAGGTTAAAAGCTGGTTGTTTATGAAGCAGGGGATCATTTGTGCACCCCAAAGGCTGCTGTGACAGATCTCTCCTGTCCCCTGCAGGAATCAGAAGGCCAAGGTTGTCCCTTCTGCCGCTGTGAGATCAAAGGCACGGAGCCAATCGTGGTGGATCCCTTTGATCCCAGAGGAGGAGGAGGATTGTCCAGGCAAGGGGCAGAAGGAACCCCCTCTCCCAATTATGATGATGATGATGATGACAAAGCTGATGATTCCCTCTTCATGATGAAAGAACTCGCTGGTACCAAAGTAAGGTCGCTGGAATGGGTGATAAATGTGGCAGTGCCTTTTCTCCTGCAGTTTGCTCTTAGTGATTTGTGCCTGTGTGTAACAGTGAAGGTCCTGCTCCCGAAGGAAAACAGGGATTTAGGTCCAGTTTTGTGAGCTCACTTCACACTGGGATCACACTTTGAAGCCTTTGATCTCTTGTTTGTTGTCTTGGAGGAATCCCCAGAGGGGTGGAAAAGCTGGCCTGACCTGTTGGAATGGAAGATCTGGGTTTGGAACACTCCTCTATGTGTTAGATTTTGATTTCCTAGCCAGAATTCACCCAGATCAGCAGAAATTGCTCCATTTTTCCCCAGTGATGGATACAGCCAGGCAGGTACGGCCTTCCCAAGGTCCTGATGAATAGCAGGGTAGAGGGCAGGCTGTTCTGCTGAGGAACTCAATTTGGCTGTCATCTTTTTAGATAGTGACTGATAAATCTGTCGCATCAAGGTGTGATAACTCTGCCTGTAGTGCTGCTTCCCTCCAGGAGCTGTGTACAGGCATTCTTTGTGGATCCCTGCATGGCCTTTTCACTTCATTTTCATTTCTCATTTCAAAATCGGATTGCTGCTCTTGCTTTTTTTACTGCATAGGGAAGTGGGTTTGAATTTGGCTAATTTTTAATAGCTGAATCAACTAAAATAAGCTGCATTTCCTGGTCAGAAAGATTCTTCACCTCTGGTTTACCTGGAGTCTTATTTCTCTTTATCTTTCATTCTATGAAATAATGTACTAATCAGTAAATACCATTCCTGGAGGGCTTTTTATACATATTTTGGGGCAGCAAAGCAATTTTCTTGGTATGACATCCTGTCAGTGTTGGTATTTTGCTGGCTTTAGCGAGCTCACACATACATGAAGCTTTTCAAAATTAAACAGCGCTAGCTTTGATTGTAAAAAGGAGAAAATAAAGAGAATAACAGGCACTGTGCTGCTTTGTTAAATGAAGAACCATATTTCCAGGGACAAAAATGGAGGGTTTGGTGCACACCAGTGCTCTGTAGTGACAGCAGTTTGCACAGGGACAGGAGGCTTTGCAGCAGATCGTGCCCTCTGGTGTTGGGAAGCAGCTTGGCCGTGCTCAGGGCCCGCTGAGGCAGGTTTGTTACTCCCTCAGAACAGCTTGGTTTGTGTTTCTAGGTGTGCATTTCTGTGGTGTCTCACAGCTAAGCTTGGATTGCTCCATGGAGGACAGCTCTTACTCACAGAGCAATTTGTCACCGGCAGCGCTGGAGAGCCTCTCCAGAGGACTGGAATTCTGTGGGCTGAGCCGTGTGCTGATGTTGTACTCTCCCCTCTCAGGTGGAACGCCCTCCCTCGCCCTTCTCGGTGGCTCCTCAGGCCGCCCTCCCTCCCGTGCCGCCCCGCCTGGACCTGCTGCAGCAGCGAGTGGCCAACCCCCCCGGAGCCTCCAGCCCGGGCACCGCCTCCAAGGTCAGGCACACCCCTCCCTTCAGCTGCCCCTGGGATGGGGCAGGACAGCCTGGTGACCCCAATACGTTCTCTCTGACATCCCCAAGTACTTTATTCCTTTTCTGTCTGGCCTCCCTTAGGCTGACTGGCATGCTGAACTTACAAATTATTATTACTACCAGCATATTCTCTGGTTTTCAGCCCCAATCCCTGCTCCCTGCACCCTTTGGATTTCCCTCATATTTTGTTCTAGCTAATACAGAAGGTATCATATTTTTCTCCCAACTTTTCTGCACTCATTTTTACGTCGAGCATTTTTTTAGATAGAAAATGAGGGAAGGAATTCAATGTGTGTGACTGGGAGAAATGAGCTGGGTTTCTGATTGATCAGCAGAAGGCAGTAGAGTCATCTTGGTGGCATTAAGTTAATGGTTCTTGAGATGCAGCAGCAGTTCTTCATCTGGTTCAGATGAAATAATGAGATTAGGAAAGTTCAGGCAGAAGAAAATCCCTGTTTCTGTGAATACTCATCACTGACGGATGAATGTTAACTTGTACAAATAACCCACAATTGAATAATTTTTTTAAATAAATGGGGAGGCTCTGTTTGGAATCCAAGCTAAGGCTGCTGTAAGCTCACGTTTTCCCTCAAGAAGAGGAATCTGTGGTGTTCAGAGCCTGGCTGGAGTGCACGTAGTAGTTCCTGTGTTATCTCCTCAAGCCTGTGCAGAAGGTGTGGAGACATCTCCAACTTCTCGGAGATAATCCCTTACAAAAACAGATAAAACCTCCCCAAAACTCTCCCTGCTGCCCTCTCCTCCCTGCCGTTTATCTTTTTCTGGCTGGGCCGCCTGTGTTAAGCGCTGTTTTGCATTCCTGCTCCCCGCAGGCCGCACCCGGTGCTCTGCACAAGGACAAACCTCTGCCGATCCCACCCACGCTCCGGGACCTGCCCCCGCCGCCGCCTCCGGACCGCCCGCACGCCCTGGGCACCGAGGGCCGCCCGCAGCGCCGGCCCCTGCCCTGCACCCCGGGGGACTGTCCCGGCAGGGACAAGCCACCCCCGCTGCCCTCCAACCGCCAGGGTGACCTGTGGCCGGCCAGAGCCGTCCCCAAAGCCCCGGCGGTGGCTGTGAGCGCCGTGGAGCCGTGGGCTGGCAGGGAACTCTCCAACCGGCACTCGCTGCCCTTCTCGCTGCCCTCCCAGGTGGAATCCAGGGCTGAGAGCCTCCGGCTCGGCAGCACGCTCAGCCTGGACAACCCGGGGGTGAGTAGGTGTGCTGGGAATGGAGGTAATCTGGGAGGTCAGGCAGCCTCTTCTCGCAGCTGAGGAGTGGCATTTTGTCATCGGAGAGGTGGAAAGAAACTGGTGAATTCCAGACAAGGGAAATGCTTTCATTCCTCTTGGGAGCAGGGTTGAAATCCCAGTTTCAGTGAGCCACAGTTGCCTGATCATTGTTCACCTTTCAGTTGAAAAGATGGGAATGTTTTCTGTTGTTATCTGAAAAAGTCTGGTTTGCTCTGCTGGCTTTTCATCCCTGAGAAACCTACAGGCATCAGCTGTGAAGGGTTTGAGTGGGTAAAATCTGAGTTCCATTTGGGTCTGTTCACTTGCAGGACACTGTTACCAGTGAACTGAGCAGTCCAGCATTTTGTTCTCTGAAAGAAATTGCAGACAGTTTCGCTTTCTTTGATTCCATTTCCTTCATTTTTCCTTCTAATGCTTCCAGCTTTCTAAAATTGAAAGCAAGCACATTTTTAGCCATATTTTCTAAGAAAATGGCACGTGCACAGTTGTCATCCTGTCTCCAAATATGTGTGCTTGTCTGCATCCTTTTCCTCTTGGCTCCCATTTTGGCCTGTTTCAGCTGAATTTGCCAAGGCCACTGGAATCTCAAAACGTGTGAAGCTCTTCCTGCAGGAAACCCCCTGCAATGTCCTCACTGAGGGAAAGCTGTCAGAGAATTCCTAGATTTCTGAGGTGTGAGTAAATTCTGTGGAATAAATGAGGATGAGGATCCCACAGAGGCTGTTGAATGAGTGGCTTTGCAGCTACACTGGGAAATGAGTTGTTTCTGATTCCTGGTTTGGAATTTTGTCTTCCAGAGCTCCACCACTGGTCCAGCAGCCACCTCAGAGTGTGAACACCCCAAAATCAAGCCCTCCTCGTCTGCCAATGCCATCTACTCCTTAGCTGCCAGGTCTGTTGGGATTTTTTATACCCTACAGAGTGGGAATTGCAGGGTGCTGGTGCCAGGGACAGAACTGGCACAACTCTTTCAGTCTTTTAAACTCTGACAGATTCAAAACACAGTTTAGAGAAAGCAACTGAAATCAGGCTCCAAAAGAGCTGTGGGGAGTGGTGGGAGTTCCCCTGGGCTGTGGCAGTAGGAATCAGGCTCCAGTTGCCCTCAGCTCTTTAATAAATTCACTTTTGAGTGGGGCTTTGTGTGATGCAAATGTGCATGATGTTGTCACTTCCTTTTGCATCGTGACCTTGTGCTGGTGTGACCTTGTGGGCTGCATCCTGAAAACCAAATTATTTCTTTAGACAGACTTGCTGTGAGGTGACTGTGGATTTTAAAGGGCACCTTGGTATTAATTAGATTTGCTGTAAATGTTTTATATCTTGTTTCTCCTGCCTCCAGACCACTGCCTGTACCAAAACTGCCTCCTGGGGAGCAGTCTGAGAGTGATGAGGACACTGAATACATGTCACCATCCTCTCTGCCTGTGGTGCCTCCAGGTCCTGCTGTGCAAAAACCAGAGCTCAAAATGCCTTTGGAAATGACTCAGAGTTTACGGTGAGATTCTGGCTGGTTTTGCACTTCCTCCTCCCAGCTCTGGGGCAGCACTTTTGGGACAGCAGGGTGGGAATTTTGCTTGCTCAGATTTCTGAATTCCCCCAGTGATATTCGCCAGATATTTATTTGACTAAAATAGCAATAAAGGAAATGTGACCACTGCTCTTGTGCAGAGTCCTTGTACAGTATTAAAGGACTCAGATATCCCCTTCCTTCCCACTCTCTCTGCCAAGAACCTTTTGAGAACAGAATCAAATTTTGAAATTCAAAACTCCTACTAAAATGTAATTTTTGGTGGTATCAGTTTCGGTGGTATCATTTTAACTCTTTTAAGCTGAGGTGCTGTACTGCACTGAACATTCATAGAGCATTTTCTGGAAGAAATATTTTGCAGAGCAGTGGTGATTTCACCTTGAAACCAGAAGTTGTGCACAAACTCTGTCACAGAGGCAGGGTGGAGGTGGTGGTCACCTGTGTGAAGGGAAATGTGTTCTCTCCCTCAGAGTTTTGGACTGTGACCAGCAGCCTGAGGGCTCCATGTATGAAGCAATGTACAACATTCACTCCCAAGCAGCATCCTCTGCTTTCGAGGCTGTCAACACTTCTGGTGAGTGGGTGTGCTAAAAAGCAGCTGAGGAACTGGGGTCCAATGAATTGCTCCCAGTGGAACAGCATTTTTAGGCTGATAAAAAGGAATTAATTTATTTTTGTTATTAAAATAGCTGGGATGTATGTGGAAATATGACTCTGTGCGTGCACACTGCATCTATCAAGTATTTTTAAGCTAATTTTCCCTTCTGGAAAGAGCTACCATTCAGTGTGAGGTTTTAGCAGCAAAACTTGAGTTCTGTGTCCTTTCAGTGCTTGGAAAATGGGGGAGCAGAGTCTGCCTTGAGAGGCAGCTCAGCTCCAGAGCTCAGAACGTGCCTCCTCTTGCAGATGAAGGGAACCTGGCAGCAGCCACTGCCAGCAATGGCCCTGAGGAGCCAGAGAATGAAGAAGATGGTTACGATGTCCCCAAGCCACCAGTCCCCGCTGCCATTGCTCGTCGCACACTGTCTGACATCTCCAATGCCAGCCCTGCCTTCAGCCGAATGTCCCTGGAGAGCGACCCTGTCACAGGTCAGCAGCTCCTGTGCTGGAGCCTGGCTCTGCATCTTTGAGACTTGGGTCACTCACTGAAGATTTTGGATGTGAGGTGTAAAATCAGGTTTACGAGGCAGAATTGCACTGGTTTAGGTATTTTGTATGATTTCTTTTAATTTGTGTTTGATTTATAGCTTGGAATGTGCTGCCTTGGTCATTTAATCCCAGAGCTTGCAAATCGCACTGAAATCACAATTAGGAAAAGCTTTTTTCTGCTTAAAGTACATTCCTTAAACCACTGTTTCCTACAGGGCATAGAATATTTTTGTACCAGGGTGTACCAGGGCGTGAGACAGGATTTCCCATCCCTGGAAGTGTCCAAGGCCAGGTTGGACTTGTGGTTGGAGCACCCTGAGATAGTGGAAAATGAGAAGATGAGCTTTGGGGTCCCTTCCAACCCCCAGACCATTGAGGATTGTGTCCCTGTTGCAGGTGGAAGATCCAGGGCTGGCCTGGCAGTGTCTGTGGCTCTGGCAGTGCCTGCAGATGGCACAAGTGTTCTGCTCGATGCTCTCAGCTCCTCTGAGCAGGGAGCAGTGCCTCAGCAAGGTCAGCTTTTTGTCCCTGGGGAATGGAGGACATCGTGTCCTTCTGGCTGCAAGGCACATTCTCTGAGGGAAAAGCTAAAGCCTGGTGTCTCCAAGAGCCTTTCTGAATAATGATTGACTTGCTCCCTGCTCAGCAGCTCTTAAGGGAGCTCTGAAACTCTTCTTGTTGGGGGTTTTCAGCCTGAATGTGCTGGTGATTTGCCAAGGAGGAGGAATGAGCTTCTCCTTCCTTCTGGAGGCAGAACCTCCTGTATACCCAGAACCCCTTCCCCCAGTGAGTCTTCTCTTTGCCTGCTTCACCATTCCACTTCCCTGACCTCCTTTAGCACAGAGAAGAGTTTTCCTAGTGCAGAAAAGTTCATTATTTTTGCCCCACCTCTCTGTTTCACTTTTTAAATCTGTCCCTGTGTCTGTAGAATTTGGCTGAAGGAGATGAAAAAAGAACAAGGCAAGTCCCACCCCCACTCCCAGAAGAAGTACTGAGCTTAATCATTGACACTTTGTTTTCTACAACCCTGAAATAACACTGCTGTTGTCCTGCTTTAGCGGTAGGAAAATGGAAAATGTGGAAAATGCTGATTGTTACTGCTGTGGGAAGCAAGGCACTGGTGCAGGCAAGCCTGACTGCTGTGGGATTCATCTGGGCAGATTTATGCTCTCAGGAGCTGGAGCCTGCAGTTTTAATTAATGATTTACCAAAATAACTGTCTTAGTAATTGTCCTTTCAGACTGACCCATGGTCTCTGAAACTTGATCCAGCTCAAGCTGAAAGAGCTATTCCAGAAGGCAGTTTGGGGCAGAGGAGTGGGCAGACCTTTTCTCACATGTACAAAAAGCTTTTTATGTGTGAGAAAGTTGAATTCTGAAGATGAGGGAGCTGGTCTGAGCTGTGGTTGGTGAGGAAGCTTCAGGGAATCTGGTTCCTGATGAGCCTTCTCTGTCTCAGGGCTCTTGGTGCAAGTTTTTCAGAAAAGCCCCACAATGCAGCTTCTCTGAGCAGGCTGCAGTGCTCACTCTTAAAAAGGGATTGTGTGGACGTGATTTGTCTGTTGTACTCTCCTTCTGCTGCCAGGAAACTCTGTAGAGTGCCCTGAGGACTTTTTCCAGGAGACAAATAAATCTTTCTTTAAGGTGATGTCAGATATCCATGCAGAAAACTTTCCTGTGATTGGCAAAAAAATGCTTTCTGCGATGATACAGGAGGTTAAAACTCAGAAATGGTGAGAGGCAGGATGAGCACATTAAACAATGTGCTTTTTCCTTGGAGAGTTTGGTGACTTGTTTGGTTTACTGGCTGATATTTCCTCTTCCCAACAGTGCATGATGTAGCTGCAGGGCAGTGTCACATCAGAATGACTCAGGGAAAAGCAGAACAGGCTGAGCTTTATTGATCTGCCATTAGGCAGGGAGTGCTTCAGCAGAGGAAGATGAGAACATAATTCAGTTGCTGACCCTTCAGAGAGCATAATTCAGTTGCTGAAGCAATTGTGGTGGCTGAGCTGGGGCTGAGTCTGTGCCCACAGTGATGAGGGAGCAGCCTCTGGACAGTTAAACTGGGGGGTTCTGTCTGATTCGGGAAGGAAATGGGACTGAATATTCACTGTGCCATTTTTTCTGATTCTAAGGCTGATATCTGAGCTCTGCTTACACCCGTAGATCCTATGGAAATTTTTATGTGGTTTTATCTTAATAAGTGAACCTGATGAGCTCTGGTAATTAAGAAGAACCTCCACAGCTGTTCTTGCACCCAGGAGGGGAAGCTGAGCAGGTTGGGAAGGAGGATAAAAGGGTTGGAGAAAGTGGCAGAGCTCAGTGCCAGCTTTTTTGAAGTGCCATTTCTCCCCCGATGTCATCTCAGCTTTGTTCCAAGCAAAATTTCCACATCTTTTCCTTGAAGTGATGCACTTGTTTCTCCTTGCAGGTTTTTCGGACGGCTCCCAAGTCCCCGAGCGGCCGCCAAAGCCGCTGCCCCGGCGGATAAATTCCGAGCGGAAAGCCGGGAGCTGCCAAGCAGGAGGAGCCAGCAGCGGGGCCAGCTCCTCCCTGCACCTCTCCAGTGAGATCGAGAACCTCATGAGCCAAGGCTACTCATATCAGGACATTCAGAAAGCTCTGGTCATTGCACATAACAATATTGAGATGGCCAAGAATATTCTGCGGGAGTTCGTGTCCATCTCGTCCCCGGCGCACGTGGCCACATAGCACACGAGCACCTCCACACCTGAGCTGCTGTGGACCAACTGCCTGGGCAGCTGCTGCCCAGCTGTGCACCAAAGGGGAAGGGGGTTCCTTTAGAGACTTCGTGCTGAGGTCAGTCCTGCCTCTTTAAGAGAATCAGTTATCAGGTTTTCGTGGTTCCAGATTTCAAAGCAGTGGAATGAAACGGAGCGGTGTTTTATACAGTGTATGTCTTGGAGTCCTTTACCCCTACCTCTTGTTTGAGAGAACAGATTTATTGCCAGGGTGTTGGTAGAGAAAGGTATCGTGACAAGGGATCCCCGAGCCGATGCCCTGGAGGCGGGGGGGGAGTTGTTTTGTGCTGTGAATTTTAAGTGGATGCTCAGAGAAACAAAGTCTCGAGGTCGGTGTGGTGTGTCCTGTGGTTCATGGTACTAGGTTCGGATCTGTTCGCTGCTGTGTGTCTGGCTCAGGCTTTTTAGAGAAGCTGGAGGTCACTTTCTGCTGGGAATTTATAGGAGACCTTGGAAGAATCATTTGATTGCTTCCTGTTGGCCGTGGTGTGTCCCTCTTGCCTGTAATAATAACAGTTATTGCTTCTGATTCCAGTCCTCCCTTGCTGCCTGGAGATAGCAGGATGAGCTTCTGTCAGGGATTTTGATCCTGGCAGTGCTGGGAGTTGGATTTCTCTCGTGTGTGTGTTCTCTTGGACTGGCAGCATCAGATTCCAGCAGCTGGAGGAGCTTGGCGAGGTTTTGAGGGGTTGGAGAGGGGGCAAAGAATTTGAGCAGGAGCAAAGAACTGGGGCTGCTGCTTCTCCTCTCTTAGCCTTGAGCATTTTGTGCTTCAGTGCTCAGATTTGATTTGTGGCCCTGCTGGGCTGGAGCAGCCATCACTGGATGCTCCCATTGCTCTTCCCTAGGAATGTTGCACCTGGTAAATAGGATGTTTTATTTCTCTTCATTGCATGGTGGCTGTTGCAGACTCGTGGCCTTCACACACATTCCTCCAGAGAGCTTTTGCAGGAGCCATCGTTGTGCCAGGGTGTTTTGTGGAATTGGTAGATGCAGCTGATGTGTTTGTTGGAATCTCACCTGCTTTGCAGTCACGGAAGTGCAGCAGTTCTCTGCATGGCTGTCCAAACAACGTGGGGGCTCTCCCTTCCATTTCCATTTCTCTAAGGTATCGCCAGGTCTGGTGTTAAAACCGACCTGGGGAAAAAATTCTGTATTTGTGATGTGATCACATAGTTCTAAAGGTCAGAACTCAGCTGTTGCATTGGAAAAACCTGACTTGCCTACTCAGCTACTTAACTCTGTTCATACTGGAGGAGTGGATGGTTCCTTTGGAGAGGATTTAGATCCAGGAGGCACAGCCAGATTACAGCCTGAGAGGCTCTTGGCCTTTGGAGCATGTCCAGCATTATTTGCATCTCCCTGAGGTCAGCAGAGGTCACCAGGCCAAGGGCTGCAGCCTGGAATATTGCTGGAGTGATTCTGGCAGTCGGGGGCAGTTTGGCCTTTTGAGGAATCCAGAGGCTGGGCCAGGTGGCTGCAGTTGGCAGAGAGGCCTTCACGAGTGTTAGCAGAGCAGAAAGTGAGTTTTTAATTAAAGCAGAGGTTTCTCTCTAGACCTACAGCTTTCTGAATTGTTGTAGTGGCT
Source organism: Cettia cetti (assembly GCA_013401135.1). Lineage (NCBI taxonomy): Eukaryota > Metazoa > Chordata > Aves > Passeriformes > Sylviidae > Cettia > Cettia cetti. Next base: position 43,918 of record VZUI01032373.1, read on the forward strand.
TCCATGAACTGTCTCTCTTTACTCCTCTCCTTTCTGCAGTGGAGAAAACCCTCTCAGACAGCGTGAGGAGATCTCTGCCACTCTCAGGGACCCCACCCTTTGCTGTTTGGGGCCAGGCTGGCAGTGGGCAGGTGCTCTGCAGGGCACAGGGCTCGGGCACAGCCCTGGGGAAGGTGGGCTCAGTGCCTGGGCGAGGAAGAAGGGGAGGAAGAGAAGAGCTGCTCTTCCCCCTGTGCCCCCAGTGCAGTGCCAGGGGTGCCAGCCCTGCTCCCTGTGGGGTGTGTGGGAGCCTCTGGAGGAGCAGGGCCAGCACTGGTGCTGCTGAGGCAGGAGCAGGGCACAGCTGTGGGGAGCCTGAGCAGCCAGACAGTCCCTTGTCCTGCAGATGCAGGTGCAGACCCTTCAGTGAGGGGTTGATTTCCCTCTCTTTCAGGCTCCCACTGGGCTCTGTGTTGGTTTGGAGCCCTTGGTGTGTGCCCTGCTGTGTGAGCTCGAGGGTCCAGCCTGACTCCTGCCAGGGCTGAGTCCAGCCAGCTCCAAAGCCTTAACTCTTGTCCTGCCCAGTGTGTGTGACCAGACCAGTGCTTCCCTGTCCCCTCCAAGCCCCTCAGGGCAGGCTGGCTGTAATTTCCATGAAATCCTGCTTGGCAGAGCTGTTCCAGGCCTGTCTTTGGGGTCTATGTGCCAGGAGATGTTCCTGTGGGTGTTGTTCCGGGTATTAGAGATTAGAGAGAGCAATCTTTGTGGCATGTATCGCTGATTTCTCTGCATGTGTCCTTTCTGTGCACTTGTTTATGTCTCAAACTGATTTAAGAAACTTAAGTCTTGCCTTTTCTTCCTTAGACACGTTAAGAATTTGCTGATGCCACTGAGGGCAGCAGAGTCCTGGCCATGTCTTGTGGCTGTGCTCTGCCAGCTCAATCCAGGCACTGCCCAGTGGATTTTTCTTGTTCTTTCTAAGCCCAAGATTGACTGCTCTTCTTTCCCTTCACCTCCCTCTTCTTTATTCCTAAGAAAATTAACTTTCTGATGCTACTTTAAAAAGGAAAAACAACCCAAATGTCTAGTGCCTTTCTTAAGGGGATGCTGCATGGCCAGGCTGGATGTGAGAATCCCCTCTGGGAAAATGAGCAGAGCTGGACAAGCAGCACCAAACTGCTTTGGGAAGGGGTGAAAAGGAGGAGCAGGAGAGATGGGCAATGGTCCCTGGGACTCTGACACTGTGTTTTGTAGCATTTCAGCCGTGGAGCTTCCGTCTTTGGACTGGTGCCGTGCTGTGCCGAGCTCAGGATCGTGGGATGGGCTTGGTCGGGGTAAAAAATGCTGGGGTTGCCTTCCAGCTGTCCCCAAAAGGAGTGGGAAACCCTCCCAAAAGGAGTGGGAAACCCTCCCAAGAGGAGCAGGAGCTGTGGGAAGCAGGAGGTGCCCTCCTGAGCAGGATCCAGGTGATTTCCTGTGTCCAGCACCACCGGAGCCCAGCAGGAATCCCAAATTTTTCCCTTTTTTTGTGCATGTCCTTGCCCCAGCCCTCCCCCGGGGGGCCAGGCAGGCTCAGGGCCCAGCATGTGGCCTCCTGCACCAGACTGGTGACATTTACTGTAGCTAATCCTGAGGCAGGCTCCTTACTGTAAATGTGGTTTGATTGGTTGGTTTGTTGGGGTTTTGTTCATTTGTTTGGTTTTTTTTGTTTTGTTTTGTTTTTTTTTTCAGTTGAGCAAGAAAAAATGCAACTCCCAGGGCACCTTCTCAAAGGTGCCACTTTAAAGATTAGTGGGGAATAAGGACATTTATTTTTAAAGTTCCTCCTAGAAATCTTTGTTTGAAATTCCCAGTGGAGAAAGAACTGCTGTTACTGTTGTTCTTTCTCACAGATGACAAATACCAATTTGTAAAATATCAGTGTTAAAAAAAATGTTGAGATTTTCACGAGATATTTTAAAAAATAAAAAGTATAATAGTGTCATTAATATAAAATTATAATAGCAGTATTTAATCCTTTCAGATCTGTAAAGAATAAGGAAAAACAGAAGGTAAATATTCTTACAGAGAGTAGCTGAGCTTTAAGGTTCACTTGGTTTAAAGTCCTCATTTTGTTTGCAGATGCATTGTTAATGTTTAGAGGTTATACTAATGTTATTTATTAATTGTTTCCATCCTTGTATGCTGCCCACTAAGAGCTTCTTTGTTTGGGATTTCATTCACCTGTGTCAGTAAGAAAGAAAACAAAACAAAGTTTTATTTTTAAATAAAATTTCCTTTGTTGTAGCAGATGGTGTGTGTGTGTTGTGGTGCTTCTGTGAGTGCTGGAAAAAGAATATTTTAGGATTTCAGTCTCCTGGATCCTTTGCAGACTGACTTTGGAGTTATTTTATAATTACTACCACAATTATCTGTTAAATTCAAATTTATATTCTAGTCCCTAACAGAGGCCAGGAAGGCTTTATATAAAGATTATAGTAATTAAACATATTCCGAGACTCTCAGTGAATGAATCAGGACCAAGAAGGACATGAAGTTACCACCCAGGAAGAGAATCCAAAGGAAGCCATGGGAATATTCTGCAGACTTTTAAATTTACTGCACAGAAAATATTAAAATAAATAAAGAAATATCTCACCCAAATCTGGAATTACATGTATCTGTATCACAATTCTAGAATAGATTTATTAAAATATATTATGTATTTGAGATAGGAAAACAATCCTTTATCTTTGAAGATGTTAATATTCACTGCTATCTATTCATATATATCAATAAATGAATATTTTACATATCAATTAGGTACAATAAATCCAATAAATTCTGCCACACTCCAACATTCCAGAGCCAGGAGGGGCCCAGAAATGGAACAAACAGGGACACACTGGCCCAGCTGAGCCCCCTGGACATTTGGGGGGCCCAGGGGACAGCACTTGGGGACAAAGGGGGACCCCAGGGGTCAGTGAGGGTAACTGGGGACATGGGGGATAACTGGAACTGGGAAAAACCTCTCCAGGAAACCCCTGAGGGGTGCAGTGAGGGGAATTGGGGTGAAATTCAGACCCATGGGGTTACTTGAGGTCATTTGAGTCTCTGTTCAGGGTTATTTCAGGTCATTGGGGTTGTTTGAGGTCATTTGAGGCCAATTTGGGGTTACTTCAGGTCATAGGGGTTATTTGAGGTCATTTGAGACTGCTCGAAAATCCTTTCAGCCACAGGGGTTACTTTAGGTCATTTTGAGGCCTTATTTGGGGTTACTTTAGGTCGTTGGGGTCATTTGAGGTCATGTTTGGGGTTACTTTAGGTCATTGGGGTCGTTTGAGGTCATTTGAGGCCAATTTGGGGTTACTTTAGGTCATTGGGGTTATTTGAGGTTATTTGAGACTCTGCTTGGGCTTACTCTCTATTATTGGCATTAGCTATTAATACAATTATCAATATATTCTAATCATAAATTCTATTTACAATATTATTTTTTAAGATATAATCACCTATCACAGCCTAAAACTAGGATTATTTATTAGAATAAATAGATTTATTAGCATTGATAGAAATCAGTGTTTATGAGCAGCCACAGGGGCATAAATGGGTCTGTGGGATTATGGAATGCCCTTCCCACCCTTCTGCCTGTGGGAACAAACTCCAAACCACTCAGCTTTGAATCCTTACTTTATTTTCACATATATAAAAAAAAAAAAACTTGCAAGTATCGGACAAAAAAAAAAACCAAAACCAATAAATCGAAACAAAACTCCTGGAAATGTACACACAATCCAACAAAAATATATATAAACCAAAGCTTTTGCTCGGACACCACGTGTAGCAGGCAGGGATGGCTCCCCTCTGGTCAGGGCTGGGACACCCAGGGGACAAAGGCTTGTGGCCAGCAGAGCTCAGAGGATGTGATTGAGAGGCAGGAGGGGCTGATCCCTCTGGGATGAGGCAGGGGAGGGCTGGGACAGAAGCTCGGGGAGGTTCTTGCCCCTCTCCCCTCCTCCCGTGGAGCCAGAGAGGCACAGAGAGGAGTTTGACCTGGGGCTGGCAATGGCTGAGCACAAAAAAACCCTGAGACGTCACTGACTGGCCCTGGCTAATATTGAATTTAAATCTGGGGGAGCTTCCCTACAATAAACCAGATTCAGAGGGGAGCCCCTCGGGTCAGCACAGCTCCAAACCAGACACCCTAAAGCCTTTCTGGAGATTGGCACCCCTTCCTTGCTCTGCCAGGTCCTCTCCTCCTGTGGGATCACAGCACTGCTGGGATCACCTGACCCAGGAACGGTTCAAAGACCAAACAAAGCACTCAGAGCCTCTTAGAAGCTGCAAACACCTCTCTAACACAGCCCCCTCCACTCCTCTCTCCTCCAACCTGCTAAGGTGCCTCAGACATCCCAAAAACCAAATATCACCAGCCTCTCTGAGCAAGGTCGGGGTAAAAAGGACGCATCAAAACCTTCCAACATGTACAGAACAGATTACCTGAAAGAGCCTCAAATCCTTCCACCAAGTAGGGATTAATGGGATATAGTTCTTCCTAATATTGCTGGGGCTTCTCTGGAGTAGTAAAGCGAGTCCAGCTTTGCTGCTAAGGCAACACCTGCGAGCCCAGGGCTGAGGTAATGGCCAGGTGAGTCAGGGAGTGTCCCCTGCACGCCCAGCACGGTGACACACGGGTGGTCTCTGGCCGTGCTCCCCAGGGGCTGGAGCAGGGGTGGGAGAAGGCAATCCAAGAGCAGGAAAGGTTTGAAGGAAGAAAGCACTTAGTAGGTTTCCTCTCTAGTTTCTCAGATCGATGTATTTCTCGTTCTTCAGTTCCGAGGGAAGAGAAAGGGAGAGGGGAAACACACGGTGAGGGGTGAACACAGACCCAACCCTCTGCTGCAGCTGTGGTGGTGACACACAGTGGGGTGGGGGACAGCTGGGGCACCCCAGGGGGGCTGAGCACCCACCCTGAAGGGAGGGGAGGGGAGTGTGAGCTGTGCAGAGCCAGGCAGGGGCTCTCTCCTGGCAAATAACACCACAGTGGGCTCAGGGGCTGCGTCTGTGGCTGGCAGGGACAGTGGTGGGCCAGCAGTGACGCTGTGAAAAGCTGCTCCCTCCCAGGTGAGGGGAAAGCACCTGTCCCAAAACTCATCCCAAGATCTCTGGCTCAGAGGAGCCATTCCTGCAGCCTCACCTCTGACCTCTGGCCAGAGATCTTTGCCATTTCAGTTCCTTCTCCCAAGGCCCTGGGGAGCCAGGCTGCTGCTCCGCGGAGGGAGGCAGAGCCGAGCAGGGCAGGCAGTGGGCACCACCACGAGCAGAGCTTTGTCCCCTCCCAAACTGTCCCCTCCCCTCCACCCCACGGCCCCCCCGAGCGCTGCTGATGGATGATGGAGGCCCGTGCAGGGTGAGCAAAGCATTACCTGAGCGCAGCCCCGGCCCGGCCCTGCCCGGGAAGGGCGGTGCCCACCGGGAAGGGCGGTGCCCACCGGGAAGGGCGGTGCCCACCGGGAAGGGCGGTGCCCACCGCTCGGTCCTACCTGGTCAGCTGCCGCTCTCTTCTCGCCGTTGGCGCCCTGCAGGAGCCCCGCCTCTTCGGAAAGTTTATCTGACTTAACTTCAACTACAATCTTGTCTTTACGGGCCTCTGGCTTTGTGCTAGGGGAGGGAGGTGACAATTTTTGAGACACGTCGGCGATACCCGGGAGGGCACGTGGCCACCGAGCCCTGGGGCTCCATCTCAGGGGATGTTCTGCAGTGGGACTGGGGCTCAGAGCGCTGGGGTCAGAGACTCCAGCTCACAGAAAGCTTTGGGCTGCCCAGGGAGGGAGCCCTCAGCTGCTCTACCACTCTGCTGTCTCCTCCCTGCACGGCAGTGCCCTGTGGGAAGCTGGAAAAGCCGCGGTGCCCCCGAGGCCGCGCGGGGCAGGGAGCAGCTGGAGCGGTGGGATGGGGTGGGAAGCATGAGTGACATCAAGCACCCCCAGCCCACGGGCCCCTGGGGGACAGGTGGCAGTGCTTACATGTCCTGCTTCCCGGCACGGCCGCACGGGATCTTGCCTTTCTTGTGCAGGAAGTAGATGACAGCGCCCAGCACAGCCACCACGAGGATGGCCACGATGATGGCCACGATGATCACCCCTTGGCTCTCTGCTGTTGACTTTTGATCTAAATGCAATGGGGAGAGGGAGAAATTAATGCCTGTCCCACTGTGACACCCTCCAGCTTCCCTTCTGCGTTAGGAAAAGGCCCCTTCTCCCAAAAAAGCTCCAGTGCTTCCCCAGCTCCCTGCAGGAAATCTACAGGATGCAGATTTCAGTACAGAAATGCTCTGTTGGGGCAGTTTCTGTAAGAACACAAATTCTGCTCTGGGCTGCCATGCCCCATGTGCCACAGGAAGGTGGATAACGGGAATTCTTGCAAGGCAGCAGGCAGCATCCCTCTGCTTCCTTGCCCAGCAGGTTTGGGCTGCAAGAAGCTGTGCTTGGTGGCCTTGCTGAGGACAAGCAGGCAGCTCTCCCACCGCCGGGGACAGAGCCCCCACCTCCCTCCTGGCTTGGCAGGGAGAGAAGCAGCCAGAGAAGCAGCACAGAGCCAGCAGCCAAGCTCCCTCCCCAGGCTAGAGAGGAGCATAACTCATGTCCTGACAGACACCATCAGCAGACTGACCTTTCCTGATGGAATTCTCTGGAAGAGCAGGAAGAGAGGGAAAGACACCGAGCTCAGCCCCCCCACGGCAGCACGGCACAGCCGGCACCTGGGCTGGGGGGGGACTGACACCTCTGGGGGCTCCTGGGACAGAAAGCAGTGCCTGACACTCACCCAGCAGCTCGATGTGCTTCTCACTGACACCCAGGCTGTTGAACACCCGGCACATGGCTCCCGCCTGCAGCAGGTCCTGGCTCACCCGCACCGTCAGGTTGCTGGTGATGTGCTGGTTGTCCATGTACTCGTGAGCCTGGGCGGGGCAGGGAGGGTGGGATTCAGCACCTGGGCAGCCCCTGGGACATCCCAGCCTGGCCCCTCCCTGCTCTCACCGTGCCGTTGATGCTCCACTGGAGGGTGGGCCGGGGGAAGGCGATGGCCTTGCACGTCAGGTTGATCACCTCGTTCTGGCGCACGTACAGCGGGGAGCTGATGGCCACAATCCTGGGCTTCCCTGTGGGCAGGGGACATCAGCACCCACAGCTCGCAGGGGAAGGGGTGCTGGGCAGGCAGGGGTCACCCTGCAGCCACAGCTCCTGAGGGAAGGGGTGCTGGGCAGGCAGGGGTCACCCTGCAGCCACGCCAGGCCTTACCCTCGACAGCCACAGACACCTTCTTGCTCTGCTCCAGCCCTGGCACGCTCGGGGCCATCACCTTGCAGCTGAAGGTGTTGGAGTTTTCAAAGGTGAGGTTGTTCACGACGAGCTGGTTCCCTTCCACCAGCTTCCTGCCCTGTTGGGAAGGAATGTCCCCAGCAATGAGCCCTCTGTGCCCATGCCCCAAAGGGGTTCACAGCTCCCATGCACAGCGAGGGAGCTTACAAGCACAGGACCTCCCTGCAGTACTGGCCAGGAGGTGACAATATTGGGGTGGACAATGCAGGTCCTTCCCCTGGCCTCTCAGGAGACAAGGAGCAAGATCCTGACTCTGCCTAATTTGCCGAAGCCCAGGCTGAGTCTGAGCTCGACAGAACAGGGATGCCTAGTCACCTTCTCATCCCTCCACTGGTACGTCAGGTGCACGGGGCTGTGGGCATCACAGCTCAGTGTCACCGTGTCCCCTTCACGGAGGGTTGAGGACGGCTCCATCTTCACACGGACCCCTTCAATGTCTAGGAGAGGGATGGAGACCAGGGCAGGGTGAGCAGGAGGGACAAAGCACCCACTGTGAGGTCCACAGGGCCCGGTCCCCTCTCTCTTACAGTTCACAACGAGATCCACATCCTCCTCTATCTGTGACATATCGTCCAGGTCCAGGCTCTGGCACTTGTAGGTGCCGTTGTTGCTCTTGTTCACATCCCGCAGGTTCAGGACCCCGCTGTCGGCCTCTGGCAGCGACACCTCCTGCCACTCATCCAGCTGCAGACACACAAACACAGCCCTGAGCCCCACGCAGGCCCCCTCCTACCCAGCCACTGCAGCCCCCTCCCCACGACCCTCCGGGCAGGGCACAAGGAGCAACTGGGAGATGTTTGCCAGGGGAGAGGTGCTGCCCTGGACCCCTGGGAGATGTGTGCCACGGGAGAGGTGCTGCCCTGGACCCCTGGGAGATGTGTGCCAGGGGAGAGGTGCTGCCCTGGTTCCCCTGGGAGATGTGTGCCAGGGGAGAGGTGCTGCCCTGGACCCCTCCAGCCTCACGTTTTTTTTGAAGAAGCTGAAGACGGGCGGTGGGTTCCCATCAGCCTCGCAGACCAGCGTCACATTGTCCCCTTCCTTCACCAGCGCCGAGGATGACACCACCTGCAGCTTCAAGTGCTCGGCGGGGTCTGGGGGCGAGGCCGGGCAGAGTCAGTGCCCAGCCCCGCTGCGGGGCACCAGCACAGCCCCCCTGGCCCCAGACTCACAGAAGATGTTGACCTTGACCCCCCGTGAGGCCAGGCTGCGTGTCTGTCCCCTCAGCAGGTAGTGCACGGTGCAGTGGTAGCGGGAGTGGCGGTCCTCGCGCGTGACGGGCGCGTACAGCGTGCTGCTCACCGTGTACAGCCCGCTCGACTCGCGCGTCAGCGTCGACTGGATCATCACCCCTGCGGGGGACACGGCCACACGGGAGGGCTCCCTTGGGTCCCTGGGGCTCCCCCTCCCCAGCTGGCTGCCCGTCCCCACCCAACTCACTGTTCTCCTCCGCGTGCAGCTGTTCCCCGTTCTTGTGCCACGTGATGTTGGGAGGCGGGAAGCTGTTTTTGCTCATGCACTTGGCAATCTGTGGCGGCAGAGAGAGCCGTGAGCACAGGTCAGGCTCAGCAGGGAGCCTCCCCGTGCGCTGTGTGCAGCCTCTCCTCACCTGGGGGATTTCACTGCTGTGCACAGAGATGCCTCCTGCGTTGGGCTCAATCTCAGGGGTCTCAGGGACCTCTGGAAAGAGAAGCCAGCCCACAGGTATCAGGAGGGATGGGTTGGGATGGGATCCCCTGCCCAGCCGTGCTGCCCTCCCGTGTCACTCACTGTAGACGCTGAGCTCGGTGCTGTTCTCGCCCACGCCGTAGCTGCCAGCTCCCACCTGGCACACGAAGGTCCTGGCGTCCTGCGCCGTCACCGCGCTGATGGACAGGGCCTTGTCCTCCCCCAGGGACAGCCGCTTCTTGTAGTCCGTGTCATCCTCCAGGACCCCGCTGGCCGTGACGTGGTACAGCCTCACCTGCCTGTTGCTGCGGTCCACCTGCAAGGTGAGGGGTGAGGCTGTGCTGGGGAGCCCGGCAGGAAGCCCTGGGCTGGCTGCCACCCCAGCCCACCGGGCAGAGCTGCTCTGCCAGGCCAGCACTCACGTAGAACCAGTCGATGTAGGTGTAGGAAGCATTTTCAGGGATGTAGAAGTTGCACTCGATCGTGGCTGTGTCCCCGATCTCCACTTCCACCACGGCTGGCATGGAGATCTCCAGCTTGCTGGCTGCAGCTGTGGGGCAGAATTTGCTGTTAGGGGCAGGAAGAATGGGCAATAATGGGCTGTGCAAGCACAGCCTGTGCCCACCTCCATCCCCCAGAAGCTGTGGGGCAGAGCTGTGCATCACGCTTTACACAGGGCCCCCGGCCAGCAGGAGTGACAGCCAGGACCCCACTGCCTCACTGCCTCCAGCATCCACAGAGAGCCCATGGGCTCAGGCCAGCGATCCTGTTCCCAACGAGAGGAGGACATGGCACGTCGTGCCCCCACCGGCTGTGTCCCCAGGACACCGTTGGGAGGCAGCACGTCCCCAACCACCACGGCCCTGGCACAGCCAGGACTCCCAGATCCCTCCACAAGCTCTGACCCTGCCGGCCCAGCAGTCAAAGCATCCATCCCTGCAGCATTCCCGAGGCTTCCCCTCGCTGCTGCTCTGCTCCCTGCCCATCTCTGCCCACCCACGGCACCCCTGTGAGCAGAGCTTGCCCATCCCTGCACCCCACCTTCCTCCCAGCCCAGCCAGCTGCAGCAGTAATGGAGCTGCTGGCCCCACTCCAGAGAGGATGGGAAAGGTAATGGCTATTGATCCAGGACAGGGCACGGAGCAGCTTCCCGAGGGACTGGGAGCAGAGCAGCCCCAGCAGGGCAGAGCAGAGACAAGAGTGGCATCACAGCAAGGCTGGGAGTGTCACTGCCACCATCCCTGCAGAGGGGACAACGGCCTGTCCCCAAGCAACAGAGCCAGCCCAGGTATGGAGCTGGGGACCAGGGGCTTGGAGGAAGCAGCTGTGTCAACATCTCCCCTGATAGCGCCCGCTCCGTAACAGCCGCCACCGAGGCGACTTCAAAGGGCAGCGCCGTGCCCACAAAATGCTCTTTGTGTGGAGTGGGTCTGTGGTGGCACTGAGCCAAAAGGCAGCCAGGGGCCTTTCTGCCACAGCAAAGGCCCCGACACGCAGGAGCAGCCACCTCAGAACTCCCCAGCACACGGGTTTGGCCCTCGCCCATCCCCTCAGCGTGTTACAGTTGGCACCAGGCAAAGAGGGACGAGCAAATCACGGCACGGCAAAGAAGGTGCTGGAAAAACAGGTGAAAGTCCCAGAGATAAGCACACAACGGGGACAGGAAGCTGGCTGAGAATACAAAGGAAAAGATAACTTTGCACAGGAGGCAGCTGCCCACCTGTACAGCCACCGCTTGGCTGCCTGCTGCAGGAGGGCACCTGCACAGCTGGGCAAGCCTGGGGCTGGGGTGTGTCCCTGCTGACCCCACGCAGCCTCCCCTGAGCCGTGGCACTCTGCACTGCAGGCAGCCGGGCCAGATTTTGCCTCTCCATCGTTCTCAGACCTTCGGCAAGGGCCCCAGGCAGAGGCAGCCCCTGGGAGAGCAGCTGGCCCTCCCCCTGACCCGCTCGGCATGAGAGCCCTCGACCAGGCAGCGGAGCAACCGAAACCATGAGCTCAGAGCTGGGGAATGGCTGGCATCCGGGGCTGGCATGAGGAACACAACCCTCCCAGCCATCCACTGCCCTTGAGGAGGCTGACATGGTCGCTGAGCCCCCACCCTGCCTGGAAAAAGGGCTCACTGCTCCCCACCTCCTCCGGGACAGGCTGGAAGAGGGACACAAGGGGACACTCACAAGGTCTCCCACAACCCTGGGGACACAAGGCTCGCTTCTACAGCTCCAAGACCTTTTGCTATGTGCGTGGGCAGGCTAAAGAGGCACTGGGCACAGCCAGCCTGGCACAGCAGGCTCCGGGGACTTGGCGATCCTCCCTTGTGCCCAGGGCAGCTGCAGGTTTGGTGATGGAGCCCGGGGAGATCCATCAGCCACGCGTGGAACGGCCCAGCTGCAGCACCGAGCTCCATCCACCCCAAGTGCCTGGCACGGCTCCAGGCGGAGACCTCGAGCTCTGGAGAGGGCGTCTGCAGGGAGCGAGCAGGGAAGGAAGGAGAGCCCCCGTGCCTTTTCCATCTGGCTGGCGGACAGCCGGCCGGCAGCCAGAGCTCCACAAGAACAAAGATTTGCTTTTAGAGCTGGGGAAGGGGGTGGGGAGCAGCACAGTCCCTCGCCAGCCTCCTGCAGAGCCGAGGTGTGCGGGGAGACGGTGAGAAGTGCGGCTGCGTTGGCGGCACCGAGCCCCCGGCCCCGAGCAAGAGGAGGGGCACCACGGGGGTCTGGAGCCGCACGTGGGATGCCTGAGGTTTCCGTGGGTTTGTGTTCCCCTCTCAGGGAAAGCAGCCGCGGCCGGATCCCGCCTGCTCGTGGCACAGCCACACATGCTGCCCTCCTGTTCCCTAGGAGAGCTGCACAGATCCCCGAGCCGGCGTGCCCCAGCTCACACGGAGCAGCATCACCCACACCCTGCCTTCTTCACAGAGAGAGGAAAGAGGCTGCAGAGCCCAGCCCTGCAAGAAGCAGCACCAGCAGCAGCGCCCAACACCTCCGCCCAAGCACCTCTGCCCGGCCCTCAGCCTGCCGGGGATGGGGACGGAACCAGGGCTCTGCTGCAGCGGGGACCAGCACCTTGCACCTCAAAACAACCCCAGCACCCTGTCAGGACCCCGTCCTGGGCACCCGGAGCGGCAAAGCTCTCAACCCCACCCCGCAGCTCGCTGACAACACGCAGACACCTCTCTAACAGCCAGACCGCGGTGCACAAAGGGATGGGGCGGCTCAGGCAGCCCCGGGGTGGGCTCAGCCCCCCGTTCCAGCAGCGCTGGCTGGCCTGGGAATGTCTTGGCCGTGGCCCCTCGTGCTTCTGGGAAGCATCAAGCCTTTCACGTGGCTGGGCTTCCAAATACACCGACGCCGCCAACCATTGAGAGACTCCTGGCTCGGCATAGATGCTGTGGGAAGGGGATCCCGGCACGGGACGGGGGTGGGAGCAGCCTGCTCTAGACTCCGGTCTGAGCCTGACTTTGGCTCTAACACCTCGGCCCGGGCAGGTTCCCAGCGCCGGGGCCACCTCCGCAGCTCAGCGGGGCCGGGAGCAGCCAGCGCACCGGGCCCCCGGCGAGGGGAGGGTGGGATGCGGGGAGCGGGGCAGGGCAGGAAGCGCAGCCACCCCCCGAGGGTGAAAATGGACTGGAAAGTGGATAAAAAAAGAAAGCGCGAAAAAAGCCAAGAGAAACACAGCGCTCAGGGGAAAACTCCTTAGAAGGAAAGGGGTGGATGCTTCCTAACAACAACCAGTTCACCCCGGTGCGCGCTGAACGCACGTGGGTCACCCCTCAACCTGCCCTGCCCTGGGGGGCTGCAGAGGGGCCCCGAGAGCGGCACGGAGCACCGAGACCCGCCCCGGATCGCGGGGCCGTCCGGGCAGGAACGCGCCCTGGGAAGGGCCGATCCCACCTGGGCTGCCCCGACCCCGCGATCCGAGCATTCCCGGCGCCGCGCCAGGCACCGCCCGAGGGGCGCAGCGCTCCCGGCGCTGGCCCCGCCGCGGCTCTGCGGGGACCCCCCTCCGGCTGCCACCCCGGGGAGCTGCACAGGGGCAAAATCCAGCCCCGCACCCCCGCTGCAGCCCGGTGTCCCCCGGGCCGAAGGACATCCCTGCCAGGGCTCCGCGGGACTCCCCGGAGCGCTCCGCAGGTGCGCGCGTCCGCCCGCCCCGCACCGCCCGGCCCCGGCCCCGCACGGCCCGGCCCTTCCTGCAGCCACTCACCGCAGCAGAGCAGCAGGCAGCAGCCCCAGCCCAGGGCGAGCCCCGCCGGCCGCCGCCCCCCAGCCATGCCCGCCGCCGGCCGCCCGAGACTGAGCGGGGCCGCGGGCTGACGTCAGGCGGAGGAGGAGGAGGAGAGGAGGAGGAGGAGGAGGAGGAAGGCGCGGTGCCTGCCCACCGCCCGCAGCCGCTTATCACCCCCGGCAGCAGC
>VZUI01032374.1:0-11842 GCA_013401135.1 Cettia cetti
CCCCCCTTAAATATACAGTTTATTTATGGGACTCCATGCAGTCTGGGGGGACGTTGTAAATCTGTCTTCCAAAGATTCAGACTCTACAAGGCTCAATTGTTCTTTTATCTTCAGGAATTACAGACGTCCCTTCTGCCTTCTATCTAGCTGAGGAGTTACAAAAGAAAAAAAAAAATAACCCCCAACTCTACTTTGTTACAATCTAAGAATATTCATTTATCACATTTTTCAAATTCTATTAATAAAAGAACATACAATACAACCTTCACATATTATACATAAAGCAATCATTTTACTGTATGTGAAAAGACAACTCCAAAACATGCATTTATAACAAGGTGGGAAGGTTCAAATGGGTGTGCAGGAAGCAGATCAGGACCTGCTTTGAGAGGTTTTGTGCTGGGAATTGGGAATTCTCAGGGGTGCAGTCCCAGGGGAGGGTGTGACATCCAGCAAGTCATGGCCCCTCGGAGCTGCAGTGGCTGATCAGAGGAAGGACAAGTCAGCATTTCAATCCTCAAATGAGATCATAATTAAACAGCTGCCCCTTCCCCATGCTCCTCTACGTGCCACAGGAGGGAATTTGACCTGTGAATTATCTCTGCATAAATCTGAGAATTCTGCAGAGCAACAGGAGGGAATTTGACCCCTGAGCTATCTCTGCATAAATCTGAGTATTCCGCTGTTAATTGGGGAACTGGAAACCAAGCAAAGTGAATCAAACCCTTCCTCTTATCTCTTCTGCCTCCAATTGCATCTTCCACCTTTACTGAACTTTCTGAAGTACAAGGGACGAGCAGGTCGAAAATGAGAAGAAAATGAGAAGCACTTGGCCTGGTGCCTGCCTTTACACTGTGTTGATTAGGTTTTAATTGGCAATTCTTGCCTGCAATATAAGATAATTGCAGAGATTTTCAGGAATAGTTGTACAATGGGAAGAAAAGACTCATCTGAGTTCTACTGGAGGAGTTTAATTGAATTCTTTTAAAAATGGGACAGATGGTGCTTTGCTGGGTGGGAAGAGAGGTGGGAGACCTCTCTGTGGACATGATGTGATGGTCAGAGCTTCTCCTCCCTCCTGCCTGGAAATGTTCTCCAGCACCTGCATGAGGGGACTTGGACAATTCAAGGATAATGCACAATTCACATTTTGGTCCAAATACTAAAGGTCTTTGTTCAGGAAGTGAAGTCAGGCAACCCTGGAATGAAATTCCTTCCATGTGATCTTTAATTTCCCTTCCAACCCAAACCATTCTGGGATTCTATGAAGCTTGGAGGAGCTCCTTCCTCCCCAGTGCCCAGCATCATCGAGGAGTTACCATGAATAGGGGAAAATGTGTGGATATTGTACATTCCAAGGGAGAATCCTGCTTTAATAAGAGTTCATCCAGGCCTTCAGCTTCCAGCAAAAGCCTCAACCTGCAGAACAAACTGCTGCCAAACAGGGAATGCTCCACCTGGAATGTTTTACCTGGGTGTTGAAGGAAAAGAAGACATTTGTGACCCTGCAGGGCCCTTTCCTCGGGGTGACTTTGGGCAGCCAGAGAGATTTGTTAAATGGTGAGAAGTGTACACTCAATTTTCCTTGTGGATGCTCCAGGGGTGTTCATTATCTCCTGTTTAAAGGAGTTTTCTCCCCTTTTATCCTCAGCAGGGCTGCAGGGAGTTCCCCTGGGATGAACTCTTCCCCCATCTCCTCTTTCTGCTGCTGGTTTCCATTTCATTTGGGCTGGGTTGGAAAGTGATTACCTGGGAGGGTTGGGTTACCTGAGCCTCAACAAAGGCAGCACCAGGTGCTCAAGAAACATTTTCATCAGAAGCTCTGAGCTTTTCTTTTAAGGAGCTGCCCCCAAGCTCCCATGGCTCAGGCTTTGAGGTGCCTGGTTTTGTTCTGGAGCCTGAGGAGCTTCCTCAGAGGTGAGTGGATGACTTTTGTACAGCCAAACTTCAATTTTTATTTTTTTCTGCTGTTTTTCTTGTGATTTTGGTTTATTTCCCCTTTTTAGGTTGCTTTTTGTGTGTGTGTGTGTGTGTGTGTGTGTTTTGTTGGTTTGATTTTATTTTTCTTTTGTTTTTGAGGATTTGTTTGTTTTGTTTTGTTTTGCCTTTGTTTTCAATTGTTGCTGATGCTGTTTCCTTCTCAAAGCCAGACAGCATTAAAGATGGCAGTTTTTAGCTAATTTTGGCCATAAAATTTGGCTGCACAATCCTTTTAGGAATTCATTCAGCAGAGAAGACAGAGCAAGTGGGGGATGCATTCACCAAAAAGCTTTAATTTTCTAAATAGAGAAATAAACCATGAAAATGTCAGTGTGCTGGGATAACAACAATCCCAAGGTGCTTATTTGAGTATGAAACAAAAGGGGAAAAATCCTGGAACTTTCCTCCCCACCCTGAACACTCAGGGTTGGCTACTCTAAAATCCTCTTGGTGAAACTCATTTTTAAAAACCCAAGTAATTAATTGGGGCAGAGGTATGACAGATTCTAAATCCAATAGTGAGAAATGCAAACAGAGACATAATTAAGTGTTTGTTCAAATCTCTAAGTTCAGCTTTCAGGTTTCTTCCTCTTTGTGAAGAATTTTGACTTTCCTCTCATGGAAAGTGATGTTAGGAGATTTCTTGAAGAGAGATGGGTAAATTTTGCTTTTACTGTGTGGACTGAAGAGCTGAAACAAAGAAGAAAAAGCAGTTTTAGTTGAAATCATGAAATTCGGGGATTACAAAACACACAGTACCTCCTTTATCCCTTGGCTTTTCCATCTGTGCTGTTTGCACTCACCTGAAAATTGAGTTTTTCAGCTTCCTGACAAACAAAACAAGACCTTTCCTAAAGCTGAGAAGGGCATGGAAAAGGCTCCCTGCTGCCTTTTTCTGCAGGTGAATGGTTTAGTGCCATGAAACATCTGAAATTGGGGGTTCCCCAGGGATTTTGTGCTTAGAAAATATACTTAGAAATCTTAAGGGAGCCCATTTGAAATTTTTTTCTTAATTTTAGCTGTCAACACATCAGGCTGAGTGTGATAAGAGGCAGTGATGTTGCATCGTGGGGTAATAACAAGGGGCTGTTTGGCTTGGAGTCTTGAATGTTTAATTGTAGCTTAAATTCATTTGATTTTTGGGTTTTTTTCAGGGGTCTCTTCCCTCTCAGCTGACTGCAGCCTGGACTGCCAGAGCCACTGCCTCATAGACTGCAGGCAGGGGCATTATTACACAGCTGGAAACTGCCTGGAGTGCCCAGCAGGCTTCTAGTAAGTTCCTTGAAAAAAGAGAGCTAAACACTCAGGGCAGCTGTCATTCTGAATATTCTGAGGGTTAGAGGGCAGGGCTGGGGGTGAGGCACAAAAAAACCCCAAAATGTCTTTTTTTCCCTATGTGAATAATCAGCTAGAGCAGGAAAACCACTGTATTTGGGTTAAAATCCATGGATTTATGGTCAAAACCTTTTTATTTTCAGAAGTGGGTGAAGGGGGATGTTCCTGTATTTTCACAACCCCCATGCTGGCTGATTGGGGATCCAATTCAAAAGGAATTAAAGAATTTAATTTTATAACTATTGGTTTTTATTCAGATGCCCTGGTTAGAATGCAGGGCTGGAGGTGAAGCATAAAAAAACCCTTTAATGTCTTTTTTTCCTATGTGAATAATCAGCTGAGCAGAAAAACCACCATATTTGGGTTAAAAACCATGGTTCTTTGGTTAAAACCTTTTTATTTTGAGAAGTGGGCCAAGGGGGATGTTCCTGTGTTTACACTACGCCCACGCTGGCTGACTGGGGAGGGAACTCAAAAGGAATTCAAGAATTTAATTTTATAACTTCATTATTTTTGATCCAGCTGCCCTGGAGGCCAAGCAGCTCCAAGGAAATGCCCGCTGGGAACTGCCAATGAACTGACTGCTCAGGGAAACCTCTCAGCCTGCCAGGTGAGCTGAAGGCAGCAGGCAAGTTCAGTTCTTTTTGCCTCTGCTCCCATGTGTTTTGAACCACCTGATCTCAGGCTCCTCCTCAGATTTTTGCAGCCTGCTTTGAAGCTTTTCAGGAAATCCCTGCACTTTTGGGCTCAGAGAAAGCAGGTTGTCCCTCCAGGGATCCGGCACGGAGCTCTCAGCCTCTGTGCAGAAAAAGCAGCTGTGGGGAACTCAGGGGTGCACAAAATGAGCCGAGATCCTTCCTGGCACAGAGCTGGGCATCTCTGGAGCTGCTGCTCTGCATTATTTGTGTGTAAAACTCTGTGTTTGTGTGGCTGTGCTGCTGTGCCTGCAGGTTTGTCCCCACGGCTTCCTCAGCCTGGAGAGCAGGGCTGGCTGCCGGCCGTGTCCCCAGGGATACTCCTGTGACCCTGCCACGGGCACCCAGAGGAGGTGTGGGCCTGGCCAGCACTCACCAGAGGGACAGCTGGGCTGCAGGGAGTGCCCCGAGGGACAGGTGTGCCCTGATGGACACAGCACACAGGTACAGAGGGAGAAACTTCCCCAGAGGGCACTGTCCTTCCTCGGGACATGCTGTGATCAGAGTCTCTGTGGAATTCCTGGAGAATTCTAGGAGAATCCCAGAGTCACCAGGCTGGAAGAGCCCTCCAAGATCACCGAGTCCAACCCAGCCCCAACACCTCAACTAAACCCTGGCACCGAGTGCCACATCCAGGCTTTCCTTAAACACACCCAGGGGTGGTGACTCCAGCACCTCCCCAGGCAGACCATTCCATACTTTATTATTCTTTCCAGGAAAAACGTATCCCTAATATCCAGCTTATCATTTTCTTGGTGCAGCTTGAGGCTGTGTCCTCTCATTCTATCAGCTGCTGCCTGCAGAAAGAGACCAACTCCACCTTTCAGGGAGTTGTAGAGAGTGATGAGCTCACCTCTGAGTCTCCTTTTCTCCAGGCTGAACACCCCCAGCTCCCTCAGCCCTTCCTCACAGGGTTTGTGCTCCAAGCCCCTCACCAGCCTCACTGCCTCCTCTAGATACAGGAAAGCCTTGTCAGGAAAGAGTTCCCTGCTTTAATAGTAGAGTGTGGGTCTGGATTCATCAAAGAAAAGCATTCTGAGCACTTCATGATGTAGGTCTAAAACTGAGAGAGTCACAGAATATCCTGAGCTGCAATAGAGCCAGGATCATCAGCTCCAGCTCCTGGCCCTGCACAGACACCCCAAATCCTCCCTGAGCATCCCTGGAGCAGTGTCCAAAGGCTCCTGGAGCTCTGGGACCCACAGGAATCATTGATCCAACTGCTAGCCCTGCAGACACCCCAAAATCCCACCCTGAGCATCCCTGGAGCGGTGTCCAGCCCCTCCTGGAGCTCTGGGAGCCACAGGAATCATTGATCCAACTCCTGGCCTTGCAGGCACCCCAAAATCCCACCCTGGGCATCCCTGGAGCTCTGTCCAGCCCCTCCTGGAGCTCTGGCAGCCTCGGGGCTGTGCCCATTCCCTGGGGAGCCTGGGCAGTGCCAGCCCCCTCTGGGGGAAGGACAAATATCCCTCTGACACAAATACCTCTCTAGGAAAAGAAAGAAAAACTTTTCATCTGAATTCTGGCAATGTTAGAGCTCAGCTTTTCTGCCACCATGAAAGCCCTGGGATGAGCACTCAGACTTGGAGGTTCGTGGGTACAATTTTTGGTGCCATTTTTGGTGCCATTTGGAGGTATCATTTTTGCATCTGGAAATTGTCATCAGAGAATAGAGTTGAAGCAGTGCAGGGCAGAGGAGAAACAATCCAGTAATGGGGTTTTTCCTGACTCAGGCCTCTCTGGAATACTGCTTTTGGGCTCGAATTAGACCTTTTTGTGCTGTGAATTTGTGTTTTTTCCCCTCAGCCCTGTTTGGCAGGTCAGCAGCCCGACCCCACTCGCACCCTCTGTGTCAGCTGCACTCCTGCTTCCCTCCCAGCTGAGGACACCAGGCCCTGCCAGCCCTGCCCAGCAGGTAAATTCATCTCACAGGGTTCTTCTGTGCTCATTAAAACACAGAATTTAGGGGCTGGAGTGGCATTTTGCTCTGCTGACACTTCTCTGACTTGGTAGAACCTTGTTTAAGGGTAAAACTGGAGGTTAAAACTAATTCCTGAGACAAAGCAGCTGCTCACAAAGGGCAGAAATGAAAGTGAGAGAACACCAGGGATCACAGCTGGTTTTGGGAGTGCATGGGAGAGGTGCAGCTGCTGCAGCCCTGGGATGGAAAGCAGAGTGTGCAAACGTTGCTGAGCAACGAGGGAAGCTCCTGGGTCCTGTGCTGACACAAAGCAGAGCTCTCACTCTCTGATTCTTAACTGATCATCTGTAAAATTGATTTACGTACAGTCAGAGCTGCCTCCACTCCAGGCCTTGATTCACTGGCTATCACAGGCACCATTTGTTGTGAGAGCTGTAGGCATCAGGAACCAAAGAGGGGAACGCTGATTTTCTTACCTAATTTCCCTTTCTGCTTGACACTCTCAGAAAACCCCAAACAAACCCATGTTTAGGAAATTGCTGTGTGTTGTTGAGGATGTCACTGAGATGCAGAATGAGGCAGCAGGGAAACAGACTGAGCAGGTTTTGTTGCAAAACCATTGCCTTTTGAAATTCTGACTTTTCAGTGAGAAGGCAGGAGAACCCTCCCAGTACTGAATGGCCATGGGCCATAATTTCTCTATAAAAAGAGAGTTTTCTGCAGAATTAAAATGCTGGAATGTCCCAGACAATGAGTTTAAGCCCGGGTAGTCCAGGATGAGTTTATTCTCTGTGCTTGTTTCCTGTGAGTTATCCCTCCATGTCAATCCTGTCCTACCTTCAGGTCAACCCCTGGCAAGGGATGTTTGGGGCTGAAGGGAGCAGCAATGCCACCAACCACTCCCTGCACACCCCCTGAGCTTCAATCCCCATTCCCCAGCCCCCCTGAACAGTGGGGAGGAGCTGTCAGCCTGTAAAAGGATCAGCAGCTGGCAATCCAAGCCCCTTCCAGGCTTTTCCCTCCCCTCCATGCCCTGGGTTGCCACAGGAGATGATTCCATCAGCAGCTCCAGGTGCCTCCTGCAGAGTCACAAAGCTCAGTTACTCCATTCTGATGTCTGTAATTAGAACCCCTCCTATTAAATAATTAATTCCTGTGCTCTGGGGACCTCACCTGCTGTCCAGAAAAAGTATGAATGGAAAAGCTGATGGGATCAGGATCTCAGTAGTTCAGTTATAAAACACAGGGGAGGGAATAGAAATGGGATTTCTGTCATTTCCAGTGCCTGGGATTCAGTACAAACACAGAGTATCCCATGCTGGATTTCAGTGTTCTTAAATCCAAGCCCCCCAGACTGATCCCAAAGCCCTGAGGTGATCAGGAGTTGGGATTCCATCACCAGCCTGAGATTCCCATGCTCCTTTCCATGCTTTGACTGATTTTAATGACACATAATCTGTGTGTTTAGTGTTGCCTGCATGAGAGAAGTGCAAAGCAATGGATTTCAGCATAGCAGTGGTGCCTCAGTTAATCCTGCTTTCCTTTTCTTCCTGCTCTTCCAGCATCCATCTGGAGTTTAGGAAACCATTTGCTGGTCAGGTTCTGCAAAACCTTAATTGGGAAGAGCAGTTAATTGCAGGTGGATGTCAGCTTTTTGTCTCAGTGTACAACTGGCAGCAGGATCTGATGTGAAATACCATGTATTGAACTGGGGAGAGAAATGTGGTGCTTGGGAAAATATTTGGAACCTCTCAGCTGATCTTTCATCCCCATGATCTTGGAGACAGCAGAAGAATTGGAGTAGAAAGGGAACAATTAACTCTAACCATGCTAATAAAACTAATTTAGTCAGAAATTTCCCAGTATGTTCTGAATTTAAAAGCATCACTTTGTGCTAAATGTTTGAATTTCCTCTGCCAGCTCAGCTTTACAAAAGGAAGAATGTTTTAGGCAGGTAGAGCCTGAGCTGCCCAGAATACTGGGATTTTATTTTAAATTTTCTCCAGGTCACTTCTGTCCTGATGGCCTCGAGGTCCCTCCATGCCCAGCTGGAAGCTTCAAGCCCAAGGAGGGAATTCCCAGAGCCAACAGCAGCTCCTTGTGCTTACCAGGTCTGTGTCCTAAAATTTTGATTTTGAGGTCACCCAGCAGGTCAGCTGTGACAAAAAACTCAGAAACTTTCTGGTTTAAAACTTATTCAACAGCAGCTTTGCACGGGAGGTGCCTTTTTAACACTCTCAGTGAACTTTTCCAGCACAGCCTCCTCACTCAGGCTCCTTTCCAAGCTCTCTCCTGAGTGGGAGCACAATGAAAGCTGAGCATCCCCCTTTCCTTTGGGGCTCTTTCTTCTTTATTTGAATCCCTCACAACAGTCCTCATCCCATTCTTGCATCCAGGGGAAATGAGGTTACAGATCAGGGAAAAATTCATATTGCAACAGCTGAAAAAACCAAAAAAATTCTGCCTTCAGAAGCTGCTGAGGCCCTGCCCTTAAATTTAAAAATGCCAAGCAGATGAAGGAGTTGGTAATGTTTGCAATGTTTGAAGTGCTGCAAGGCAGCAGCACAAAGCTTCCCCCGATTTCCAGCTGTGATGCTTCCTTCTAAATATTTTTGTTTTGCTTTGGTTTTTCTAAGCCAGTAGAACTTTGTTTTGTACACACAGCACTGAGTCACCCCAGTGACTGGGAAACATGGGGAAAGCGATGAGATTTTAGTTGAGTTATGGTGAAATTAAGTTTAAAAGGCAGAATAACAGGGGTTTGTTAGTCTTTTCTGGTAGCAAATCTTTGTTTAGGCATGGAAAGGGAGCCCTGGCTGTATGATCACCTATGGCTGAGGTTCTCTCTGCCCAGGTTTGAGCATTTCAGAGCATCTCAGTGTCTCTCACAAAGGTGTAAAAATCCCTCTCTGTTCTTAACAATGCTGTACAAATAGGAAAGTTCTGGGAGGTTCAGGGAATGAGCTCAATCCACCAAAGCAAACCTTGGCTCAAGCCCAGAATGTTTTACCCAGGGCCACAAATCCCAGCCAGGAGCACAAACCTGAGGCTTGGTCTCCCTTTTCATCCCTTGGGTTCTTCCCCTCGTGTGCTAAGAAAATAATTATCTCGCTCCAATCAATCCATATCTTCGTCTATCTGATCATTTCATTTCCAGCAAATGACTCAGCTGCTAAAGTGCCTTGACTGTTGGATGATTTTTCTTTGCTCAAAAGGCAAGTCCAGGGAATTGCTGCCTTCCACTCCTGGAATTAAAACCAGGGGAGCATTTCTGTGGCGCAGCGAGGAGCAAAGCTCACATCTCATCAAGACAGCCAGGGCTGGTGGCATCTGAAATTCAACAGACAGGGCTGGTGGCATCTGAAAACAAAATCAGTGTAGGAGCTGCTCAGTAAATTAGAGTTTAAAAACTCTTTGGGTTTAATAATGTAAGCTGTTGTGCTGTGCCCGTGCTGCTTTGTATAATGAAGTTGTCATCTCTCCTAAGGAGCTCTTGGCAAAGGCAGGATAACTCCTGATGCCACAGGGTACAGGGATAAACCCTGAGAAGCCACAGGATATTCCAAATACAGCTCCCTGATGGTCCTGCTGTGCTCACCCCCTGCACTGTTGTGTGCCAAGTGTGACAAACCCGTTTTTCACTGTTTCTCCTCACGTTTATTGCACAGCAACAGGTCCAGCCTGGCCTGCAGAACAGACGAAAGCTCAGGTCAGGGATACCATGCTTAGATTGGCCAGGCTGTCCTGGAGTGTCCAAGGTCAGGCTGGAGCAGCCTGGGATGGTGGGAATGTCCCTGTCCCTGGCAGGGGTGGGATGGGATGTGTCACCCTGTTTTTCAGCCTTCCAAATTGGAGTCAGAATTTCTCACACAGTTTCGTGTAAACAAAGCAATGCTTTTCATAAGTCTCGATATTGTTTACATTCTCCTCTGTAAGAGGGACAATTGATGGGCACTTTCTCAGCCCAGTGGAATTGAAGAGTTGAACCTCAGTCCTCCAATGTGGTCTCATTTCTAGGAATCTATATAAACTGAAAGAAAAAAATTAAACTTCCTCTTTTCCTGCTCTGACTCTGCTGTGGCCTCTGTGTCTCCCTCTTGGGATGGTAGTGCACCATGGATGAGCTTTAGGTCCTTTCCAGCCCAAACCATGCTGGGGTTCCCTGCTGTAAATCTGCTCCCTGACTGATCTCACATGAAATGTCCAGGCAGCCACACTGCTCAATCTGTTCTGAACTCCATCTCCAGAAATTCAGGCAAGAATTGGGAATTTTCTACCCCTGTACCTACGTGGCCTGGACTCATGTTGTGTAAAATCCATCCTGCTGGATTTTCTGGGGGTGCAGATCCACATCAGGAAGCTTTTGTCACCTTAGGGCTGAGTTTTGAGTGGGTCCCACAGCTCCATGGGTTTGCAGCCCCCTCAGGTGTGTTGGTTCAGCTGTGCTGGGTGCTGGGGAATTTTATACTCTGGAGAAATTCACATTTCATCCTGCTGAGGTTTTCTCACCCTGTGCTGTTAGGT
Source organism: Cettia cetti (assembly GCA_013401135.1). NCBI lineage: Eukaryota > Metazoa > Chordata > Aves > Passeriformes > Sylviidae > Cettia > Cettia cetti. The sequence goes on from VZUI01032374.1 coordinate 10,459, forward strand.
GTAGGTGGAAGGAGGAAATAAAGAGATTTCTCTGAGGGGTGACAGTGAGCAGGTGGGTGGAAGGCAGTGGGGGAGACAACCCCAAAATTCACTTTGCACCCTGAGGAACCCCAGCCTGGCCCTGTGCCTTCAGCCTGTGGAGGGGGAAGCCTGGATTTGAATGAATGCTGATATTTTTGGGGTGGCTGTGAGGCTCTATTGCCCAGCCTGGCAGTTCTCCATCCTCAGGCAGCATTTTCCCTTCCCCTGGAGTTGCTCTGTTTGCTTTAGAAACGCCTGGCTCAGGAGGAGAGCAGCCACTCCTGGCTGAATTTGTGTTTCCTTTATTTGGGAAGGGTTTGTAATGAAATGCACTTTCTAAACACGCTAACAGCAGCCAGGGGTGGTTGTTTTATCACGTATTGATCTTGCTCTAGGTTGCAACACGAGCATCTTTTGTTTAACAGGCGGGATTTTAGGGATAATCACAGCTCAGGCTGGTTGTCATCCGAGCAGCTTTGCACCGAGTTTATCTCCAGCCTGCAAACCCCCTTCATCTCCCTGAATGCAAACACGGGAAGAGCCCGGTTCTCCTGGAAACCCCAGGCTGTCTCCCGGCTGTGATGATTATCTGTGCCTCCATCAGAGGCTGTGTTCAGGCTGATGTGTTTGTTTGTGCTTTAACACCTCCGTTCTTATCAGAGCGGCTCAGAGCACAGAGCAGAGGGGTTTAAGTGCTTCCAGGACTCAGTTCAGCTAATCCAACACCACCACCTCCTGGCTTTGCAGGAGCTGTATTCCTGGTGTGGATGAACCTCCATCGCATTTCCTTGCTGCTGCTGGAAGCAGAGATGAAAATTTTACAGGATGCTCTGACCTCAGCAGGTCATAATCCCTTTCTGACCTTAAATATCTCTCTCTTCAGGAGCTGGCCTGTGTTTGAAGTGCCCTGCTGGGTATTTCTGCCCTGCTGGAGCCAGTTTCCCAGTGCCCTGCCAGCCAGGGACACACAACCCTCTGCCAGGACAGGATGAGGCTGCGGACTGCAGAGCCTGCCCAGCAGGCAGGGCTTGCACCCAGCCAGGCCTGGCCCAGCCCGACTCACAGTGCTCACCAGGGTAAGCCTGGGTCATTTTCTGCCCCCTTCAAGTCTGTGCAGCCATTTCACCTCCACAGCTTTTGCTTTGGGCAGTTTTTTCTGCTTTTTCCTGCTCTCCTTTCCCTCAGCTCACAGAGGTGTTGCTGTCTCCTTGCACCAGGAATATTTTTGGAGTCTTCAGAGCTGTTTTCCCTTGGGTGGTGGCCTCAAAAACCTCCTTCAGGCCCTGCTGGTGGGGCTGATCCAAAGGGAATCACTCTGTCCTGCTGTTTTCCTCCCTGGGCTCCTCCTGGTGGGGCTGATCCA
>VZUI01032377.1:0-11842 GCA_013401135.1 Cettia cetti
GCCCGGCCCGTACTCACCCGCCGTGCCGGGCGCTGCCGGCGGGGCCGCTCGCCCGCCGCGGTGCCGAGGCCGCCATCTCGCTCACTGGCAGGCGGGACGCCTCGGCGCCGGGGGCCCGTGGGGCGCTTCGGGGCCGCCACAAGAAGCCGTTGTCTGGTTGGTGCGAGCCCGCGCGGCCGCCCACATACCGCGCGCTGATTGGCTGGGCCGGGGTGGCGCGCGAAGCCAGGCGCCCGCCCTGGCGGCAGGTCGGGGCCAGTCGTGAGGGGAGGCCGAGGGGAAAGGGTGGTATCGCTGAGGGGCCGGCGAGCGGATCGGAGACCCAGGGCAAGGGGCACTTCAGGGCGGCTGGGGAGACGTCGTGGGAACGGTGGTGAGGGGCGGTGAAGTGATTCTGGAGTGAAGGGAACGGGAGAGGGCACGGAGAGGGCCCGGGAGTGATCCGTGGTCCGAGGCTCCATGCCCTCGTCAGTGGGCCGTGGGTGCCCCAGGGAAGGGGGTGAGAGAGAAGGTGAGTCCCTTTTACGGGGTTGTGCCGCAGCAGGAGGAGGTGACACCTGCAAGAGGAGGGTGACACCTGCAGATCTCCCTCTGAAAAACCACTTTTGCCATAGAGAACTAGCAGACTGGCGGTCTCGGGGCCATGAGGTGAAAGCAGACGCAGAGTGCCAGGTGCACAGGAAACCATGTCATGGACCAGCACACAAACCTACCCAAGCGATAATCTTAACGTGAAATCTAAGCCTCTGCAGAATCTGGAAAGGAAGTCAGAGGTGTGAGACAGAGATGCCCCATTGCTGTGCCTCTACCGGCAGACGTTTGGGGCTTGACTACTGGATTCGTAGAAAAATAGATAAATTGAAAATGTATGTCCGTTAGTTTTAACTCCTTTCCTATTCCTGTAATTCGTTGCAGAGCTTGTATTATCCGGAGTTGCAATGTGGCAGTTTCTGTGTGTGATATTTTGTTACAAAACTCATCTTGACTAGCTTGCTAAACTAGGAATGCTGAAGTCTGGTGCAGTTGTTTGCAATTTTGTACAAAGAGCTTAAGCTCTGCATTGTTCTCCCTGCAGATGCAGTTTAGGATAAGAATATAGCATTTTGGGAGCATTCTTCATACTCTTTTGAAACAGTTTACTTTGACAATGTCTGGACACACAGTGGAGGATTCTACATTGTGATTTCACCTTTTAAATACAATTTAAATTTTAGTGAGGACAATCAAGGCCACAGAATTCCTGGATTTTCTGAGCTTGTTACTTGGAAAAGTTCCCTAGAATCAGTTAACAACAACCCCCACAACACCTGAGTGATAGTGAAAGTGGTTTTGGTGACTTAGAAGGAAACAAAATGGCAGATATGGGGAATTTATGGTGTAATTTAGAGATGGTACAGGAAGGGAAAGGACATAAATGTCCTACTTCAGTTGCAGTAAAATCATGAGCTGTGCTTACTGCTGAGCAAGCATCTCATTAGTTCCTCTTTAGATTGTTCTCCCCAACAAAATCTACTTCTTTAGTCAAAGGTTTTAAATAAAAGCTCAGAATAAAGACATGTCTTGAACAGAGATCTGGAATCTCGATTATTTTGCCTCTGACACGGATTCCCTGTGGATCTTACACAAGACCCTAATAAACCCTGTTTTCACTCACAAGTACACTGCATATAGAATTTCTGTCCGTGAAATGTGCACTTAGAGGGGCTGGCAGGCTGGATCTTTAACCTGTTGGTGCCTTTACTTCCTTGGTAAACCGGATCTAACTGCTCACCTCAGGGACCTCGTGCTTGCAGAATGCTGAGAATAAATGAAAAACATCAAAATGCATTATTGCAGGGGAGGTTGGAGGCCCAGAAACACCCTTGAATGGGCCAGTGTTGCTACAGCACCAGAAATAGGACAGGTATCCAGAGAACACTTTTCCCATGTATTTTAGGAGTGGGTGACAAAGGGAAACTTGAGGCAAATGCTGTGAAGCACTCAAGAGGCACTAAGCTGGTGTGATTTTTGGACCTGAGACCTTTGCTGTAAAGACCTGGTCTGCAGGACAGTGCTCGTCATTGTCCCCTCTATTCTTTAATATTGCAGAATTGTGAATGAATGGTCAACAAGGTAATGTTAGTTCTGGATGTTTATAGCAATGTAATATTTTGGTATGGAGAAAACCACAAATCAGTCAATTCTACCTGCAAATTAAGATCACTTCCCATATTTGCTTCTAAATAGCTACCAAAACTATTCCTTGAGTGCTTTTTTTCTCCACATCTTCATATTTCTTGGAGTTGTTACACTATGTAAAGGTCTCCTATATAATTTTGGTGGGAAGTGAGCTTACAGAAATGAAACAGTCCAAACCTATGTGGGTAGTCTGCAAAAGCTTCATTTCATGCTCCCCCTGTCTCAGCGCAGGGATCTGCTGGCTCCTCCTGGGGCCACAACATATGGGCAGAGCCGGGGCTCAGTTTGCCGTGAGCTTCCGCCTGAACAGCTTGTGGAGCCTGGCAGATCCACAGGAACTCTTTGACCTCCCTGTGTGTGCCTTTCAGTCAGTCCTCACCAGGGTGGCTGCTGCGGGTAGAGCAGACATGAGAATTTCAGTAGGACCACTTTAAAGCAGGTATTGTATGCAAAAAAACCCCAAAGCTTTCTGTGCTGTTTTTGTTTTTTTTTAGTTAAGCTCTCTGACAAAGTGTTAAAGTTGTATTTTAATCAGTATTTGACAAGTAGATTTTCTGAACAGTAGTGCAAAATAATTTAAATATAATTAAATCGGTGAGAAAATTTTGTATTGTTTAGAACAGGCAGTTGCTGTTTGTCTTATTCCCCCACCCCTTTGCATATTTCATGACAGATGCTAAGAAATTACTATAATCCTAATGTGTGTAGTGGAAAAGGGAATTGAAAGGGGAAGATTGATACAAAAGCTGTCTGAGTCTTAAAAATTAAAAGGAGTAGTTGAGTTGATCACCACCTTTACCAAAGCTAAAGGGAAGATAGTATTTCATTTTAGCTGAATTACATTCCTTCCCAGCTCTTGTGTATTACTTAATAAATAAGGGACTTGCACATAATTCAATGTCTAATTATAAAAAAAATAAGTGATTTAAGATATTTCTCAAAAGAGGAAGATTCTGCCTTTTCATAATAAGCAGCATCTGCTTTGTTTTTCTCCAAACTGAGAGGTAATTGAACTGACAATTCCAGGCTGTCCTGAAAATGACAGATGACTGGATTGGGAGTAGGAAGAAAGCAGAAGTCCTTTTGTGCTAAAGAAAGGGAGATGGCACAATAGAGTTGGATCTGGTTCTCTTTTACAGATCTCTTTCAGAGCTTAAGCAGGTCTGGGTGACCCCAGCCAACTGATTTTATTGTTTAATTTCTTAATGTCAGTGACAGCTATTGCAAGTCCCAGGTAGAACAGCCTTTCCTACATAGTCACTTTTGTAAATCTTGTCAGTTCTTCTTTGTGACCATAGAAACACAGGTGGTATGGAAAGGAACCTGCGTGAGTGTAAGACTCATGGGTGGTTTTGGTTTGGACCTTTCTTCTGCTAGTTTTGAGCCCAAGTTTTCTTGTCTCCTGGTCTATAAAAGTCAGAACAGCCCCTGTTTGTCTCACATGGTGATTAAACTGCTTCACAAGTGCTCTTGAGATCTGTAATGAGTAAAATTGTGAAGCTGTTTTGGCAGATCAGCTGTTCTGTCTGGATCACAAGAACCAACACTTACTGATTGCACTTGGGCAGATTTACAGAGACAGTTGTGGTAACAGTTCAGGGTCTGCGTGAGAAGTCAGGGCAGAGCATTAGGAGCGTTTCAGCTGGCTGAGAAGTTAAAAACTACCAATTCTGTTCCTAATGCTGCTGAACACTGGTGTTAGTTTATTGTCTGGCTTTAGGCAAGCCCTCTATGCCTCTGTTTCCCTGTTTGCAGAATATGGATATCTTTATATTTATATGTGGTAATCTGTTATCATACATCTATTCTATCCCTTTGATATTGTTGCCTTTAGCACTAATCTAAAGTTGCAAATCAAAATGAGACCATCTCACCAATATACAGCAAAGTAGTTACCCATTCATTCATTATCCTGCTCTCTAAAGAACAGACACAGAAAACACATTTGGACAGGGTTTTTCCCTTAGCTTTGCTGTCTGATTCCCTAATTAGTCCTGTCACTCAGTATTCCAAATATGGGCATGTGGGGAAATCCTATAGACCAGAAACCTAAATCTTGAATTAAGGTTTTAGAGAAACTCCAGTAATAGTAGTTAAGTCTTGTAGACTCCCCTCCTTGGTGTCCCTTTTAATATGAGCTGACAAAGGAAGTGAATTTGTTTCCAGTTCTGTCTGTATGTGGTACCTGCAGTTTTGTTCCAGTCTGTGGTCTGACTATAGACTAGAATCTCAGTGTTAGGTTTTCTCAAGGTATTCACGTGTTCCTAGAGCAGGTCATATTTGTTGCTCTTTGGTTGCATCAGACATGTTTGAAGCAACTTTGTATGAAGACAGTCTCAAATATGTAGTAAATGGAATAGTTTTGGATTTTATGGCTAATGCCCCTGGTTGGATTATCACACTGAGGCTAACATGGGTTGATGTGGGAAGAAAAAGGCAAGAAGGTAGTATTAATGCAATACATCTCAACAGCCCCATTCCCAGCACTCCCCATTCCCTCCATGCTGTGCATGCATTCCTGTCGTTCCCCCCTGTGCCGCACCCACTGTATCCCTGCATATCCAAGACAGAGGTGTATATCCAGGCCGTCCTCCCACAGCTGTCAGAACAGTCTTGTGGCAGTAAATTTTCAGTTTGGAAGAAAATTGATCAGGGTCTGTCTACATCTATTCCACGTTCCCTGTGGCAGAATGTCTGATTTTCCATGGGAGCAAGCTTTGTGTCCTGCTTCATACATCAGGCTGCTTAGATACAACTTATACACAACACATAGAGTGTTACCCTATACAAACTGCAGCAGTACAATGCAGAATCACAGCATGAAATTTTGAACATCTTCAGATGTGCTGAGCCAGTCAGGAGTTTACTTTAAAATAAAAAAGCCACTACAATTCTTTGAAAGCAGGAAATGCGTCAGAGGAAGAAAGGTGCATGTTATAAATATATTTCATTACAATTATTGTGCCAGATGCCTTTTAAAAAAACATTGCAACAAACATAAAGTTCCTTAAATTGTCAATAGTGTATTGTAGTTCACGATGATGACAGATCCTCATGTCTGAGGAGAACAGAATTAGGAACATGGCATTAATACGACTATTCCAAGCAGCAATTTTAAACCTTTAGTGGCTGCTTGACCCATTTTAACAAATATTCTTCTGATCTATTGATAGCGAACCCCATACATTTATTTCCCCAGACTGCTCTGAGAAGTTTAATGTCAGACACAAAGATTTTTCTTACCTTCTTAAAATATTCAGAGCTAAACTTGGATTATATTTTATCATTACCAACTGTCATAGAAAATGCAAGCTATTCCTAGACTGCAAAAAAAAACAAAAAGAAAAAATTGAACCTTTAGCAAAACAGTGTCTCTGTTGCCTTTTTCACCCTTGCCCACAGCTATGTCAGGATTTTGGCTTTTGCTGTAGCAAAGCTGCACAGTATTGCACAATAAGTTGTGTGTTTCTATAAAGTATTAACTTGTTTGCAAGCTAGGGGAACATTCTACATGGATTTGTTTGCAAGCAAATACATCTCAGCAACTCCTCAGTCGGGAATATCTTTCTGTAATGCTCTAATCTCTGCTATTTCTGAAATTTGTTGCTTGGTGGATTTTCTAGGACTGCCCTTTTACAGTCAGGCAGCTGCAGCCCCATAAAGTAACTGTCATTCAACTGGCAGCTGTTTGCCATAGCTGGCTTTTCAAGTCCAGCTAAAAGTAGCTCCTATAACTTCTTTGGATGTTATTTAACTTACAGAAACTTACTACGAACTACTGAATCCCCATCTTGAGGGCATACAGAGATTCTGTAGGACTGTTCTAGGAACAAGTACTGGGGACTTGAAGGATCTTGGAATCTAACTCTGATTTCATCAGTCTTGGTGTCACTTCTAAATGAATCTTTTTTGCATCCTCAGAAAGAATGTCTGAAACATTTGTAACATCTCAACTCCTCCTACAGCTCCTTTTCTCCTCCTTTCCAATATTTTGAATGAAGTATGGGAAGAACTCACATCTTCCCCCAATACCAAAATCTGGGAATAAGTTAAAACCCCTTAAAGACAATGTTGTTAGGATGAGAACATGAACTTGATAAGGGTTTAAAGCACAAATTTCATCAAATCTTTATCATGCTGCTTAAGCATTTATATTGAGAATGTTAGTAGGCAATGTTTGCAGAACACAGTTTGTAAGATGGATTATCTGAGGTTGTGGTAAATATTCTGATGGTACTCCAGTCTTGAATGGATGTAACCATAACCCGCTGGCAAAGTCCAGCTGGGGAGAGCAACCAGTGTCATGGTTTATTTTTTAAAAAAGGGTTTAATTGGAGACTGGAAATGTGCATCTCTGTCATAAAACATCAGTTACCTGTTCCTAAATTGTAGGCATTGGTCCACAATAATCCTAAATTAACATGAGCCCAGCTGTGAGCTCTGCAGTTGATGTCTGGACACCATGGTTGGGCTGTGCTTTGACTGCCCACTTCCAGTCTTGGTGTCTTTTTGGAGGTGAGGGAGCGGGGAGGGATAAAAGTAGCCCTGTAGTGACTCATCCCTTCACGGGGTGGGAGTACAGTCCTAGAAAGCCTCCTCATCAGAAACCACCTTTCCTCTCTAAAGCCAGAGGAAAGCTTTTTTATTTATGCCTTTATCAAAGGATTGAGGCCTGATGTTTACCTGAGCAACTGCTTTACAGTATAATTAAGAATATTTTCAAGCTAAAAGAATGCAGGAGGGTCATCCGTGCAAACCCTGACATTAGATGCCCGTGCAATGTGAATTTTGGCCTCTGTGAATGCTATAATTGCCGTGTGATTAAACTGTTTGTTCCTACAGCACGGGTGCCTTAATCACTGCTCAGGAGAGGAGAGACGGCAGTTGGCAAGTAATGGCTCACCAGGTGTGTTCTTTGCTCTGAGCTGGTGAGCAGCTCTGCACCCCTCGGTGTCTGCTCAAACACTGCCTGAACAAGCTGATGGTGTATGTGGTGTATCTCTGGTAGATAGAGGAGTTCTAAGTAAATTCCTTCCGTCTGGCTCCATGGTGTGGTAGATGGCCGTCTTACAGACAAGTGGAGACACTGACAAATTAGGCAAGTATTTTGCACAAAGCCGGTGTGGTTTCTCCTCCAGAAACCGGTACTCAGGGCCTCCTCCCTGGGGCGTTAATAGAGCCTCGATAGCAGAATCACAAAATCAATTTGGTTGGAAAAGACCTCGGAGACCAGTGAGGCCAACCTGTGATCCAACACCACGAAGTCAACCAGACGATGCCACTGAATGCCACATTCAGTCTTTCGTTAAACATCTGCAAGGATGGTGCCTCCACCACCTCCTGGGCCGCCCACTGCAGTGATTAATAACCATTTCGCTGGAAAAATTCTTCCTCGTGTACAACCAGAACCTCCCCTGGCGCAGCTTTCACTTTGCCCTCTTGTCCTATGTCTAGTTGCCTGGAAGAGGCCGACCCCCGCCTGGCTACACCCTCCTTTCAGGTATATTGCACGTGCTGCTGCCCTGCTCCGATGCTGCCGCTCCGCTCGGCTCTCGCTCCTACACAAACCCCACGGTTCCCGAGGCGGACACCCGGGACCGGACCAGGGCAGGTCGGTCCGGCAGTGCGCATGCGCGGAGCGTGCCCGCTCTCCAGACGGGGCGGGGAGAGCGCAGGCGCCGCTCCCGCGCAGGGCTCTGACAGTGCGCTTCTCGCGAGAGTTGCAGCGGGACCGGCGGCGCGGCGGGCGGGGGGACCGGGGGTGCTGCCGGCGAGGGCGGGGAGCGGCGCGGGGGGACCCGCGACCCTGCCCCGCCATCTGTCCGTGCCCTTCTGCCGCCTCTCCATCTCCATCCTGAGCGGGATGCTCGTCCCTCCCTCCGCTTCTCCTGCTCCTCCATCTCCATCCTGCCCTTGCGTCCGGCCCCCTTTGCCTCTCCATCCGTGTCCTGCTCTTCCCCCGTCCCTCCATCTCCACCCTGGACGGGATGCTCGTCAGCCCTGCTCGTCCGCCCTGCTCTTTCTCTGTCCCTCCGACCTCCATCCGGCTGCTTCTCCTGCCCCTCATCCCTCCTCCTGCCCTTTCTTGCCTCTCCATCTTTACCCTGCTCTTCCCTCCCACCCCTGCTGCCTCACCCTTGCTCTGCCGTGCCCTCCATCCTGACCCCCAGGTCCCCACCGGTGTCACCCCCAGTGCTGGGGGCCCGAGTGGGAGGGTGCTGGGGAGTCCTGGGGGTGCAGAGCCCCCCGGCAGGATCAGGCCCGGAAGGTCCCTGCCCCTGAGCTGAGGGGGTGCCTTGCTCTGGACCCTCGGGCACCAGGGACTGTTGGGATCAGGGTGCTGCTGGGCACAGGCCGTGGGGTCCCCCCAAAGAGCTCCTTAGGTTCCGTGGGGGTCTGTCCAGCCCAGCCCCTCCCCTCAGCGCCCCAAGGCAGGGCTGTGAGGCCAGGGACACTTTCAGCTGTGCCATGGACAGGTGGGACAGGCAGGTGGAACAAGTGGGATGGGACAGGCAGGTGACACTGGTGGGATGGGACAGGCAGGTGACACTGGTGGGATGGGACAGGTGGCACAGGCAGGTGACACCGGTGGGATGGGACAGGTGGCACAGGGTGGGACCATTGCCAGCCACGGCCAAGGCTGAATGTTCCCATGCACCAGCTCAGCCCCGGCCCCGGGTGCTGGTGGCACTGCCAGCGTGGTGGGATCCCAGGAGCCCACAATGAGAGGAGCTCCTTGGCTGCCCGAGGCTGCAGGGGTGGGCTCCTCCAGCTCCCAGCCTCACCTGGCTCTGGTGTTTGGAGATATGCTGGGGTTTGGGGGCTGCTTTGTGGGGTCTGGACCCCCCCGGGTGCCCTGAGTGGCCGTGGGAAGGGGCTGGTTCCCCTGGAGATGCTCAGGGATGCAGGAGCTGCCGTGCCCAGGGCAGCCACCAGCACGGGGCTGTCTGGGGCACTTTGCTGTCCCTCTTCAGGGCTGGGGTGGCAGGAGTGGAGCTGACTGAGGACAGTCCTTCAGCAGTGCTCAGGCCCCCTGCCCTCCCCTCCTTTCCACTCCTCCTGTGACTTGACACCTTTGGAGACCCTGTCCCATGGTGGGTTTAATGTCCCCGATGCTCTCTGAGAGTCCCACACACCCTGGGGACCGTCCTGGGACAGAGCTGCTGCTGCCAGCCCTGCGCTGCACGGGGAGAGCCAAGGCAGGGCCCAGCCTGGGGCTCAGCTCAGATGACTCCTTGTGCCCCTCATTTCACACCTGGGGCTGCGTCACTCGGGGGGGCACCGGGGACCTTGCCCAGGTCCAGCTGTCTCCTGTGGGTGGGCACTGAGGTTTGGCAGCATCAGGGTGGCTGTGGGGGGTCTCTGACCCACTGCCCCCCACCCACAGCCCACAGCCACGTCACGCTCCTTCCCTCCACTCCCCAATGCACCTCTGGGGTGGGAGCAGAGCAGAGGGATGGCACGGTGTAGGACGGGGTGGCAGGCAGTGACAGGGGTGACAGGACACCAGCAGCACGGCCTGTGTGTGAAAGGGCACCTGTGTACCTGGCCAGAGAGCCCAGCTGGGCGCTCCAGGTGCCACTGTCACCTCGCCAGGCCCTGCAGAGCCGCTCCTGCCGCCTGGACAGGTTTGGGGGGTCCCTGCCCAGCGAGCCCCCCGGCAGCCTCAGCAGCAGGTGCAGTGCCAGTGGCTCGGCCATATGGCCACAGCAGGCAGCCAGTAAAAATAGCCAAGGTGGCTGCACCCCGGGCTGGGCAGCAAGGGCGTCCCAAGGGCAGCGAGCCCAGCTCCCAGCCGGGGGTGCACCTCAGGGGGAGCCATCCCCGCTGGGTCTGGGGGCTGAGCCCTGCTGGGTCTGGGGGCTGAGCCTCGCTGGGTCCGGGGGCTGAGCCCCGCTGGGTCCGGGGGCTGAGCCCCGCTGGGTCTGGGGGCTGAGCCTCGCTGGGTCTGGGGGCTGAGCCTCGCTGGGTCTGGGGGCTGAGCCTCGCTGGGTCTGGGGGCTGAGCCCCGCTGGGTCTGGGGGCTGAGCCCCGCTGGGTCTGGGGGCTGAGCCTCGCTGGGTGTGGGGGCTGAGCCCCGCTGGCTCTGGGGGCTGAGCCTCGCTGGGTCCGGGGGCTGAGCCCCGCTGGGTCTGGGGGCTGAGCCCCGCTGGCTCTGGGGGCTGAGCCTCGCTGGGTGTGGGGGCTGAGCCTCGCTGTCCCCGCAGCGGTGACTGCAGGGCAAGATGCCGGAGCAGAGCAATGATTACCGCGTGGTGGTGTTCGGTGCCGGCGGCGTGGGCAAGAGCTCGCTGGTGCTGCGCTTCGTCAAGGGGACCTTCCGTGACACCTACATCCCCACCATCGAGGACACGTACCGGCAGGTGATCAGCTGCGACAAGAGCGTGTGCACGCTGCAGATCACCGACACCACCGGCAGCCACCAGTTCCCGGCCATGCAGCGCCTCTCCATCTCCAAGGGCCATGCCTTCATCCTGGTCTTCTCAGTCACAAGCAAGCAGTCGCTGGAGGAGCTGAAGCCCATCTACCAGCAGATCGTGCAGATCAAGGGCAGCGTGGAGAGCATCCCCATCATGCTGGTGGGCAACAAGTGCGACGAGACGCAGCGGGAGGTGGAGAGCAGGGAGGGGGAGGCCGTGGCCAAGGAGTGGAAATGCGCCTTCATGGAGACCTCGGCCAAGATGAACTACAATGTCAAGGAGCTCTTCCAGGAGCTGCTGAACCTGGAGAAGAGGAGGAACGTCAGCCTCACCATCGACGGGAAGCGCTCCAGCAAGCAGAAGAGGACAGACAAAATCAAGGGGAAGTGCAGCATCATGTAGAGCCTCGGACTGGCCCGTGCCCCCTCCTCCGGATACGCCCCCTCCCTCCTCCCCCCCACGGCTGGACGTGGCAGTGGCATCGCAGCGGGACCGTCCCCTCGTCCTCCGTGTGCCATCACTGTGACTGTGCGGGGACGCTCGGCGCGGGGCCGGGGGTGAAGACGGGGCCGAGCCCAGGGACGCGCGGCCACCCCGCAGGGCACGGCAGGACCGGGAACGCGCCACCAGGACACCCGGACCACCCCCCCGCCCTCACAGCACAACCGGCGCCACCGGGCCCGGCCCGAGTCGGTCCTCGTGGGAGGGAAGGACGGTGCCACGCGGGGGCGGCGGTGTCCCCCTCGGGGACGGTCACACGCTTTCCCGGGCCCCACCGTGCCCCTGTCCCCACGCCATAGTGCTCTGCTCCTACGGGCAGAGACCCGGGGCGGGGGCGGCCCCCGCGCGGTGCCCACGCCTCCGTGCCCGGTGTCCACGGGCCCCCCTGCCCCATCCTGGTGCCATCCCAAGCCCCCAGCCCTGCCCTGGTGCCACGGCCCCCCCAGCCCCGTCTGCCACCGCAGCGCCCCGAGCCCCCAGCGCGACACCGTGGCCCCCGAGCCCCCCCTGCCCCATCGCGGTGCCCTGACGCCCCCCCCGGCCCCGAGCCCCCCGCCCCACCCCGGCTCCGCGGCTCCCCGCCGTGCCCCCCCAGCCCTGTGCCGGTGCCGCAGCCGGAGCCACCAGCCCAAGCACAAAGCATCGGGTCCGCGGGAGGTCCTGACCCAGCACAATCCTGGTGAGCTCCGGCGGGAGAGCCCCCCGGTCCCGCGGCCAGCCGGCCCCCCCGCCCCCCCCGGGGC
>VZUI01032379.1:0-11843 GCA_013401135.1 Cettia cetti
AAAAAACCCCCCCCCCCCCCCCCCCCCGCCTTAGATTATAAAAATTCTGGTTTCAATAGAGAAATCAGTATCTTTTTAGTTTAGTCACCACTTCCTTAAGTATACTGGGCAGGAAGTAGGAGTTCTCAATCATTGGAAGTTTCTGACACATACATCTAGACAAAGAGACATAGACATTTTCAGGAGCTTTATATGAACTTCTCTTTCTTCTGAGCTGGTAGTCTGGTAGATCTTTTTGAATAACATCCAGTAGCTTTGTTCTGACAAAACTGTACACCTCGCTCCAGAGTGTTGCTTTTGTTGAGCCATTGTCTTCAGAAAAGAAGGGGAAGACCAACAAGCTTCCTCCAGTGTAAGAACAGGAGACAGGTCTGATTTTTAGGAAAGAGTAGAGTGGAAAATTTCTAATAGAAGAGTAGGAGTCAGTATTCATAAGAAAGGAGGAATTATTTCATTACTAGGAAGGGAATTCTTGAAGAGGCTTGGTAATGAGCTAGTGTTTGGCTTCTACAGATCTGTGGTTATTGCCCTTGTGCTGTCAAAGCACCAATTAACCTGTGGGAATTTGATTGTGCATTTTCATGTTGCAGCTGAGGAGATAATAAAGAAGTTTATAAAACCAAATAAGAATATCTGCTAAATTGTGTTTAGGGTTTGATTATGTATATTGACTCTGGGTTTTTATCTTTATTGATAAAACAATAATAAACAAAGATCTTTAAAGAAGTTTATATTTTTTGTATTTCCATCAGTGATAGTTGCTTTTATAAACATGGTAAACCATTTCAATCCTGTGATCAACTGTAAAATATAAGGGATTATTGATCGGAGTTCAGGCCAGAATGATTCTAAGAACCCGTTGCCAAAGAGTATATGTGAAAATAATCTCTTATTTGTTTCAGACACAAAACACATTCTGCATGAATGAATTTATTTTGAGCAATAGAAGTGTATTCTATAATCTATTTTCCATAGAACAAAATATTTCAGAAGTTATTGAGCCCATTATTTTTCTTCCTATGTTTTTGTTTGTCCCATTTCTTTAGAGAATAAAGTAAAAAAACATGAAAAGATTCCTTTTCAGGATGCAAAAAGGAAACACACTGCCATTTCCAAATGGAGTCAGTCTATTGAGAAAGTAAACTATTTTGGTATTTTCAGAATATTGCCCTAATGTTTAAAGGAAATCAGCTGAAATTATTTACTGAGTTTAGCTTATTTCTTAAACAAGTCCAATTAACTTCTGGCTCAGTGGCTTTGCTTCTTGTAAAACAATACAATTTTAAGCTAAAAAAACCCCAGATGTAAATATATATATTCAATTACTAATGCATAACAACATTTTCATATTCTTATGTTTATCACTTCAAAAGTACAGTATCTCAGAATCGTGGGTAAGATTGGAAGGACTGCAGGGGGTCATCTGGTTTAGCCTCTCTGCTCAATCAGGACCATCCTAGAGTAATGGCATAGGATTGTGTCCAGGTGGTTGTCAAATATCTCCAGTGAGGGAGACTCTACAACATCTCTGGGCAACCTGTTCCATGTGTGGTCACTGCACAGTAATGTTCTTCCTCATGCTCAGGTGGAACTTCCTGGCCATCTTTGTCACCCTTCCCTGGACCTGTTCCAGGAACTCCATGTCTGTCTTGTACTGAGGAGCCCAGAACTGGACACAGCACTCCAGATGCACTCACCAGGGCTGAGTAGAGGGTCAGGATCACCTCCCTCAACCCCCTGGCAGTGGTCTACTTAATGCTAGTAGACCAGTACAAAAATTATGATAGTGACTACAATGTCTCCTTGGTTAATATTTAAATGCTGGCTTTGTCTTGTTCTAAAATGTCAGAATTAGCAAAATATTTTATTCCTAGATATTGCTAACGTTTAGCAGAGAAAAATATATGGGAATGTAAATAGGGTAGAAAATTTAATATTTGTCAGCATATAAAACTATTTTAATATAATGCTTATTTTTTCAAAAAGCCTTTAGAAAGATATATTTAATGTAGTGTGAATCTTTACTGTACTTGTAAAATCTAGAGCACATGCATCATTATGGACCAAAATGTGAACTACCAGGCTCATCATAAAACAGTGGAGTACTGCACAGCACAGGTTGAGTTTGGCATGTGAAATGTAGGCTCCTTCTGTAACTTTATTGTTTCTATTTTTAGTAAATAGAATTTAAGCACCTGCTTTGCTACCTCATAATTTCAACATCTGTGGAAGGTTTTTTGTGCTTTGTCATTCAGTTAGAGGCACTAGTGACAGTCTCTGACTGCTTCATTTATCACTGTACATTCCGTTCTGCATTTGGAACTGATTGTTTCAGAGATGCAGCCTACTTTCAGTTCAGTAGGCAATTTTATGCATTTTCTGAAATGTCTTGCTTCATGCTAATAAGAAAATCTTTTTGTAAGACATTTATCAAGGTCTAAGTAATAAAACAGTTTGGAGTAGGCTTCAGCCTCTAAATTAAGATACATGTCCTTTTTTAGCAGAGACTGAAAGCCCTATATAGTGTTCCTCTAAGGAGCATCTCAGTTGTTTGAACTGCAGTGGTTAATTTGCAGCAGAAGTCAGAATTTCTAAATTGCAAACGAGAAAAATGCACTACAGCACTGACTGTTAAAATTCCTAATATGCTCCCTCTTCATAAAAATAAAGGACTTCCTATAACTTAATTGGTTTTGTCATCTTTTTAAACTTCTCTAGAGACTGCTTTTAAACCTTGAAATTTTGCCTGCAGGCTGCTACAGAGACTGTTCTTTGTATATTACATACCACAGGAAAAAAAAAAAATTAATGTATAATGCAGCATTTTGTGCTGGGGTGAGCATTTAGAAATATCACACCTATAATGGTTCAAAGTGGGAGAATTTTACAGCCTGGAAGGTTTTGGATATGGGAATTTAAATTCATTAACCTTGAAATCTATTTTAAATTCAGTCATTAATTTCACAAGCCAGTCATTATAATTTTCAATGCTATGAAGAGCCTTTTCAGTTGGGTATTAGAAGGTTGTTTTGCCTGAGAAAAAAGATATATCCTTCTTACTCACTGACTTTCCTTGAGCCCCGGTTTTGTAAAAACTTGTGTGTTTATGATGTATTTGGTGTTTACATGGTATAAAAGTTAGTTTGCCACTTTGAACAGTAAATACCAACATATATTAAAGAGGGAGGATGTAAGATTCTTTTTAATGTTAAACGTCTCTGTCCCATTTTTAATTATATGCAGTTCTTAAAAACATGAGTAATATTTTTATCTTTGATGGCAGTTAACTGTTGATTTTTTTGGCTTTAAGTTAGCACTAGTAATATTTACTATGGAATCTTTATAGTTGTGTTGATTTTATCTTGAATAAATCTTCTTTCATTAATAGCTCATTATCAAGATATTGTAGAGACAGCCTCTCTGTATGATGTATGATTTCCTAAAAAAATTAATGACACAATAAAAATTCCAGTAACAAGAACTTGAACTAAATTTGTTCAAGTCAGGAACAGGAAGAGTAGCTTGAGGATCTTTTCATATCCTGTCTTTTTCCTGATGTCAGAGTGGTCAGATTATGGATGAAGAACTAAGTTAATTCTGGGGTTCACTAGTACACAAACTTCAGAACCAGCTGTAAGTGTTAATGAATGACAGTAAGTTCAAATGAAAATGAAACTGCTAAGTTTAACTTGTAGGAAAATATTTATTTTTAGAATAAAGGTCAAATTCTAGATGAGCTGTAGGGGTTTTTTTATTAATCTTTAATCCAAAGTATCAGACTTTGTGTTCTGGAAGCAAAAATAAATACTGACGTGGCTTTTATAGTGGAAGAATTAGGTGTTAAAGATAAAATACTTCAGTACTTTTTGAGAAGTCTCTAGTGCCCTACAGACTCTGGAAAAGACCAAATAAAACTTAAACTACAAATTTCCTTATTTTTACCCCAGTCTTTTTGTCCCATAATTCAGTATGGGACATAATATGGTGGAGTCCACCCCTTCCTGAGAAACAATATTTAAGAGCAGAAGAGATAAAGGAATTCTAGCCAAAAAAAACCCCAAAAACCAAAAAACAAACAAACAAACAAACAAACAAAAAACACAAAAAAAAACCCCAAAAAAAACCCACACAACAAGAAAACAAAACCCAAAATTCTCCCCAAGACTGTTATTGCAAGAATGAGATTAGTTCCAAAGAAAAAAATGCTTTGTAACCTTGATCACTCTAATTTACCTGGGCTATCTCCCAAGAATCCAACTGTTTGATTTTCTGTCTATAAATGAGTCCAAAACCTTTTATATTGGAGAGGCAAGGATTAAGAAAAAAATCCAAGTGAAAAAATCCTGGTCATAATTTTTTTCTTAAAACTCTACAAAACTGCACCAACTTAAACATGTCCCCCATAACCTGTTCTCTATTTTTCCTGCCAGCAGGTATGTAAAAATTCTCAAGTGTAAACTATGAAGTAACAGGATAATAAGCAATTTAAACTTTCATATTCAAGAAATACTTAATATTAAAAAAGACCACCTGAAAAAAATCAAATCTTGAAAAATAGTAGAGAATCTGAACAATTCTGAAACGGGGTTGTTTCAATTGTGTTAGAGTATAAGGAGAAAACTTCTGAATCCATGTAATTCTTGTTATACCATACACATTGATTTTTGTCTTCTCCTGATGCTAGATTTGTATTATATCTACTCTCATAACTTTTATTAAGATTTATACTTAAAAGAATATTTTCATTTTCTTTCAGATGTTTCCTCAGATGTTTTTTCATCCTTTTCTGTGTTCACAGTTTAATTTAGATACACTCATTATCTCTCTTTTATTGCTTTTTCTCTTCTTGTATCTCAGTAGTCTAACTGAAATCTCTCCTGTATGCAGGTTTTTGTAACTGCACTCTATGATTAGTTAAGTCTATTACAGTGCAAACATACTAGGGCTTTGACTTTTTTCTATAAATTGAGGTACAACATATATGAATTAGGTTTTTGTTGCCTCTTGTTTGGAAGTTATGATCAAACAATTTTTCACTGATAGGTTTATTTGTTCTAGAAGTTTCTTTTGCATTTAATGTGAATTTAAAAAAGAGCTATGGAAAGAGCATGTTAGAAAGCTTAGATGTAAACCACCTTTGAAATTCACTGATCTTCCTCATATATAAATGTACGCACACTCAGGAAGGAAAAAATAAGGATTTATTCCCTCTGTATGGAATCCAAGCAGTAACTGTGACATTCTGGGGTGTGGAAACTAAAACAATATCCTCTCATTTGGGTGTGTTACTGGTGTGGTCAACAACCTTATTTTACCCTATCCTAAATTTGTAAAAGAGAGAAAAGGAAGAAAAATGGTCAGCTTCTGGGACAGCAGTTAGCCTTAAAATGATGTTTAAAATATTTCATAAATCTGTATATTTCAAAAATAGCAATATTTTTCGTATATAGAGTTCTTCAAAGTCTTTTTGTTTTGTTTTTTTTTTTGATTGGTAGCATAATGTCATTTTGATACATGAAAAATTCTGATGGAAAGATTTAGCTTTTTTCCTCTTTTCAACTAAGTATTGGGTACTCACCTATTTTGTATCATTGATCTCTTTCATTCCAAGGAGTAAAAGCAAGTCACTTGCTTAGTCTGTTAAATCAGCAGTCCTTCAGAACGATTCTATATTTTAGCTTGCTAAGTCTAAAAGTAACATACCACAAAAGCCTACAAGATCTAAAAATCCAATGGTTATATCAAACCATTATTTGTTTATCTTTCTCTAGATGCAGGGGTGTAAAGCTTGAATATGCATAGGCATGCAGATAGATAAACTGTAGGAAGAGCCACATCCAGACATGTGAGTTAACTGATTTTACTCTAGAGAAAGAGTGGGAGAAGAAAGACACAGACCTGCAGCTTCAGAATAGCTTCATTGCCCCGGTAGACTGTGAGGGAAGACTTTAAAGATTTAAAGACTTTAAAGACATTTCAGCCAAGCCTGAAATGCAAGGCAACATCATAGGAAAGCAGCTGACAGTAAGAGCAGGAGACTCTTTCCCAAGGGGAAAGGAGGCCCCCATCTGCCAGTCGTGTTTGCTCTCTAAGGAGATTTGTTTCTTGCCTGAGACCCAGACACCAGAGGATATGGAGAGACATACAGGATGTGTCCAGCCCTTGGATTATTTTCTGCTGCTGTTCATGCGCATGGACACCGGTGGTAGTGTGAGTGGAGTTTCACAGCTCTGGGTGTGAGTGAAGGGTGTAATAACCCACACTGTTTCTCCTCATGGTTAAAGAGAAAGGCTTGGTTAAGGGCAAATGGTTACTGCAGAACAATCACTGTTTGCACAGCTGGTGTCATACTTGAGATTTGGCTTTTGTATCATGCTGTATCTTTTGAGGATTGAGGACTGGTGGACAGCCTAGTTCTTAGGGTCACAATGTGGAAGGAGTAGCAGTAGAAGAGGAAGGAAAGAAATAGGGGCCCTATTCTTATATTTTGTCTTTTGAAAATGAAAAATTATTAATAATTTCCAAAACAGCAAGTATTTTCCTGTTTCATAAGAAAAAATCCCAACAATTATACTTTTAGTATAAATCCAGTTTATATCTTTTCCCTTTTTTGTTCCCCTTTTCACATATCTGATGTGGAAACCTAGCCTTCCAATAAATACGTCAAACTTAGTGCATGTTATGTGTTTTAGAAAGATTCAAGGATAGTATCACAGTTTGTCCTTGATGAACAGTGGGAAAGTCATACATATTGGTAATTAGTGAAGATTCTTTTTCTTGAGTATATGGTAATCATAACTGCCTAAGGCAGGATGGTGTGCTGATAATGACAGGAATGTCCTTTATACAAGAAGAGAAGAAAAGCAGTGCAGAGATGAGAAAGAATGCAGATTTAGAGAATTGTAATGACATGAAGGAAGGTGCATGTTTTCATCATTTGACAAGAGGGTATGTTCTTTTTTTTATCCTCATCTAACTCACTTTCTCTGCTAATTTGCCAAGGGAGGGTGCTTGAGGGGAGAGTCATTGCATTCTGCTCAAGGCTGTGTGGTTCAATTTGTAGTTTTTATTCAGGATACCATGATATTACCCTTTTCATACATATTTAACATCTACAGTGCACTACACATTTAAAAGTAATATATCTGTCCTCCTATTTGTACCCTCTAAAGAAAAATCTCTCCATCAGACCTCTCAACAATGAAACCCCTTGTGAGCTTTCAGTCGCAGAGGCTCTGGCAGTGGTGTTTCAACAGAATATTGGTGCTTAGAAGTGACTGAGAACAAGAAAGCATTGGGTGTAAGATGTTATCACAGAATTGATCTGGTGTAACCCTAGGATCTATATAAACTACAATATATCTTCATAAAATTAGACAAATTCATTTACCAACTAAAGATAAATGATCATGTAAAAATTGACTGAGCCACCAGAATCAAAGTGATCACTAGTTTGACATCAGCAGTGACCTGTAACAAATGGAATACCTCAAGGGTCAAAACTAGGAGATGCTGGGGTTTTTTGAGTGTTCAATATCTTAACGATCTGGATGATATAGGATTCACTCTCAGCAAATGAGTGAATATTACTCTATAAGGGGAGTGACTGATATACCAAATGTCAGAGATAATGTCCTGAGGGACCTTTAAAAAGCAGACAACTGAGCCAAAAGAAACCTATTAAGTTTCAGCAAGGAGATTGTACATCAGTACAGGTTTGTTTACCAAACAGCTAAATAACAATGTATCATGCGTGTAGGTATGATTCTGTCTTATCATCTCCCTGTCCCCAGTTACTTGAAATTTAGAGAATGTCAACCAGCTGTGTAATCTTTGTGTAAACCTCCTGGAAAAAGTTTTAACAGACTTCCAGGAGAAGAAATGGTTTTGGACAAGATAAGTCAACAACATTCTGAAGTTTTGGGGGGTTTTTTTTGTTTGTTTGTTTGTTTTGGTGGGGGGTTTTGGTTTTGGTTTTGGTTTGGTTTTTCTTTGGAGGGGAGGGAGGGTTTGTGTGTTTGTTTGTTTTTCTTGTTCTATAGAATTGAAAATATATATGATATCCCAACTTATGACTCATATACATTGCCATTAGTGGTTAGAAGAAGCACTGGTCTAAGCTGGGCTTGGGGGGAATGTCACAGAATTCTTATTAAATTGCAAATTCCTTCAGTACATCTCTAATGCCAGGAGTCTGGTTCAAAGACCACTGAAAGCAGCATACAAGGAATCAAAGTGAATTATATTCCATAGTAGCATCATTTCATTGTTTATATACATGGTCAGTAAATCTGTAGTAGTATAAAAAAAAGGTATATATATATATATGTGCATTTATATGCACACAGAGGAACATGATCAGACCTTTACTGAGGAAATATGATGTGAAATCAGAACAGTCAAACTACATCTATATGGCATCTCAAATGTAGCATAGTAAACACAGGATTTTCAGTGGAAATATTTCTTTTGAGCTCCTTATCTGAATGAGTTTTGCCCTTTTAGTTGCATGATAGAAGTTATTATTCTAAATAGATGAGGAAGGCTGCTGATTTATGTACACTGATCTATATCAATGAATTAATGAGGAAAGAAAATTATCCAGTATATATCTAGTAATGTGTAAGCTATAGTTCATGACAGGGCACTTCACACATTGTTTCTCAAAAGAACTTGGAAGTGACAGGAAAAAGTTAACAGAATGTTTCCAATGTGACACTAAACAAAGGTGCGATGAACAGGGCGATACTGGATATCAGTATAGTGGCTATATAATCTGCATATTTGTTAACATTGAATATGATGTATTATCTGTACTTAATATGCAGGAATGATATGGCAAAAATTAAGAGAGGGCTGTAGAAAAAAGCATAGAACTGAAGATTTACTCTTGAAATACTAACAAAACTAGTGTAATAATTATGCAAAATGAATTTGTGGAAGAAAACCATGATTGGTATAGGTTATTTAAAAAAAAAAAAAAAATCTTGGCACAAAACAAATGTATTGGTAGGTAAATGTTGATGTTGGATCTCATTTATATCCATTATATCCTGTTGGAAGATTTCACTTCACATTAGTTTTAATTTGGTCTCTTATGTGGTAAATCCCTACTATACATGTATTTCAAAGCTTTTGGAAGAGCTATCATATCAAAAACCTTTTCTTCTATAGTGGGCTCTTTGGAGAATTTCTCTGCATGCCTCACATTCTATTTTCTCCTGTCTCATGAACATGGTGACAGCAGATCAACAGACATGTCTGTTGTCCCCACCACCACTGCCTGAACAAATACTAATGTGCCAAATCTTTAAATCAGATCCTGTGAAATTTTCAAGCGATGCAATGTGCCTGCTGTCTCTTTCACCTTCCCACTAAGTTTGGTGGTACTCAGCATGAGGCACCCTAGACAGGCTGTGGGAGATTTAATCTGAGCCTCCAGGTCACAGGACACCCTCTTTCCTGGAACAGAGCAGATGATGGTATAAGTAAGGTAACAAACTCAAATGAGAAACTGGTGCTACAACAACATCTGTGACATTTTGGTGATGCTCTTCTGCATTGTGGTAGATGTTGTTTTCTCACGTGCCACTGGGTCCTGAGACTGTCATCTGACAGGAATAAATATATGAATGGTAGAGGAAAAGGTTTAAAATGGCATTAAATTAACAAAAATCAGGAACAGAAGCAGACGTCTGGGACGAAGAAGTGATGGCCAAAATCGTCATCATCATCCTCATCAGGTTAGCCAGCATGATTCCCTAGAAATTAACTCTGGAAAATCTTGCCCATATGGTCTAACTAAAGTGACAAACAATACACTTGAAGGTGGTAAGAATGAAAGAATCTTAGCAATTGCCACATTTTCCAGATCCCGCAGTCTCCTCTCCTCCAAGAAATCTGAACACCTAAAGTACTTCTAAGGCTTTGTAGACTGGGACTGCATATAAGCTGATCAGATTGATCTCCACTTCTTCGTATTGTGGTCCTATTATTGTTACCTGGAAGCATGGTTTGGCAGCTCTGTCACCACCATTTTCACCTATCCAGTACATCTTGCTCCTGAATTTCCATCTGATCTCTATGTGGCCCTCAAATTATTAATCCTGCTAAACACCCTGTATAACACCTGTGATGACAAGCTCAGTTGTCTCTCTTGTTTCTGTCTTCTCCTCTGCCCGAGTCACCACCTGGGTATGGGGCCACTACAAGGGATTCAGGATGGCTTTTCTGATCCAAGCTGCCTCCCTTTTCTGGTAACATAGGGACAAATCAGCAGGGAGCACATGGATGCTACTAAACCTCTTCATCAGAGGTAAGCAAAGAATCTTTGAAGACACAATACATTAACTTTCTGTCTAATTCAGCTTTTCCACTGATCACAGCTACTGAAGAACATGGTTTCTGCAGATCATAAACCTGATCAGTTCCTGTGAGGGATGGTTGAAAATGAGCTCTGAATAAAATAGGTAGATGAGGAAGGATTAGTGGCACCTCCAAGACTTGAGGTCTGGAAGCATGTATGAGGGCATTTGCTCTCCATTTATCAAAGAAAAGATGTTTTTGAAGTCCAGAGTTTTTGAAGACTCAAGTACATTTGCATGATAGATGAGAAGTACTTTGATGCTCATTGAGTGCAGGCATTTATTGGTTTAATTTCCTCTGGAAGGGGGTAGGGGTGTGTGTGGGGTGTGTGTGTGAATATGTGGTCTGAAGCAGCTTTGAGAATTAACTCAGCACATAATAAGTGAAGCGATTTTTTTCAAAAGCTCATTACTGCTCCCATCCACACTGCAAATGCAGACATAGTCTTAGACGACTTATTTGATTTTGGAAACTTAATACTTGTCCTCTACTTCCAATGTCTCTAGACTTCCCTTTTTCCCCCATAGCTTTTCTATTTGCTGCTGTGAAAGCAATAAATTATGTTTGAATTTGTGGTTTTAGTTGATTGCTAGTTTATGGTGAAGGTGGTTAGATTTCATGCAGTCATTCTAATATCAGGGCTTTGGGAAATGTATAAAAAACATGGCATCAGCCTACCTTTGCAGAGAACAAGTACATAGTTCTCCTGGAGACACATTATATAATTTGAACTAGCTCATACTTCTAGTGGTCTGCTGGTTGATGCCTTTACTGATTTATGGCAAATATAATTATGGCAAATATAAATATAATAACCTTTCAATATTCAGTTAAAAATATAAATGGTTTCTGAAGAGAAAGCAGAAAAATGCAAAAAAGCCCCAGATAAAAATAAAGAAAACCCCTTAAAGATTCCACTTTGCTAGCTTTAACTGCTTCAGGGGGCTGTTATTTTGTTTGTTTTAACGTTGAGGGTAAATAAACTTTTCCTGCAGTGTAGTTCTGCCAGCATATGTACCTATACTAAATGAAGGTG
The DNA here is from genome assembly GCA_013401135.1 of Cettia cetti. Classification (NCBI taxonomy): domain Eukaryota; kingdom Metazoa; phylum Chordata; class Aves; order Passeriformes; family Sylviidae; genus Cettia; species Cettia cetti. The sequence continues at coordinate 11,402 of VZUI01032379.1, forward strand.
AGGTGAAAAGGAGTAATCAGAAATACACAGGATGAAATTAAGTCTGCCTCTAGGCATGTTTATATATGCAAATTAAGCAATAGAATATTTCAAGGGCTTTTGCTAAGTGTTTTGGAAAACAAAAACTTGTGGACTATTTTGTAAGGGTCAGTTCTGAATGAGGCATTTGAGCACACAAGTTTAGTACATTTCCTAAACTGAAGAACCCTTCTGGTTTTATATTTCCTTCAAAAGAATGCATATCATTTTTTAACCATTGAAATATGTTACAGTTCTGTGGTTTGAAAGGGTCCAGCTTTAACAGTATTTAACAGTATTTGGCCTAGGTTAAAATGTAAGATGTGCCCAAAGTATGTATTCTATCACCATCTCCATGAGCTGTTGAAACCAGGTGGGGCAGTGTTTCCCTTATCTGCTGCTAATGGCTCATCAATGCCTTGCC
>VZUI01032383.1:0-11851 GCA_013401135.1 Cettia cetti
GCTGGAGAATAAAGCAGAGATTTATTGAAAGGCCTTTAAGGACACACCTTGGGCAGGACAAGAGCCTGGACAGGGCTACACTTAAAGGAGACTTAGAATGGTTACAAAAATGGCTGATTAGTCACAAGGTCTCCCACTTGGATCAGTTTTGCTCCATTTGCACCTTGGGGTTGGATTGTCCAATCCCAGCTCCAGCTGATGCAGTCCCATCCTTCTTGTTCTCTCCCTTCAGCCACGTTGTTGGTGCTTTGGGGCCTGGAAACTTGTCCCAGTTGTCCTTGGTGTGCAGCAGGAGAAGGATTTGTTTTGTGTCTGTGCTGTGTGCAGAGCTGGGTGACCCTGGCTGTGAGCTCAGAGCTGCTCCCTGGGCAGCAGGGTCTGGAATACATGGGAGCTCAAACTGAAGGCGTCACATCCATCAACTCCTTGGTTCTGTGCTCCAGAAGGGATTTGCTCATGGGAAAGGTCCTGGGGCTGAGGGTTGGCAGCAGCTGAGTGTGAGCCCAGGTGTGCTCAGGTCATTGGCACCTGGCTTGGAAGAACAAGGGCAGGGATTGTCCCTCTGTGCTCAGCCCTGGTGGGGCCTGGAGCAGCCTGGGACAGTGGGAGGTGACCCTGCCCATGGCAGGGGGTGGGAATGAGGTGAGCTTTAAGATCCCTTCTGTCCCAAGCCATTCTGGGATCCTGTGATTTATCCAGGATTTCTGTCCAGTTTGGGTAACCCACAAAGAGGAGCTGATAATTCTGCATTGGCATGGGTGATGTTAATTAATGGTGGCCTCCCTGGAGGGACCAAAGAAGGCACAACACCATGCAAGGAGCACAGGCCAGCCCAGGAGAAATTCTGCCTCTCAGAGCAGACACCACCCCAGAGATTTGTTTTCTAACAGCCATGGCCACCAAAAAGCCATTTCTCAGAAGGAAAATGGGCATTTGGCTAAATTCTCCCTCAAAAAATTACCCTAAGGACCATGAGAGTCTTGCCACAGACCTCTGGCTGCTGCAACTTTTGGAAATTCTCACTGCTAAATAGAGATAATATTGAAAACACCTTTCTGTGGAAATGTCAAGACTTTAGTGATTTATTTCTGTGGAGTATATTTGTGCTCCATTTCCAGTTCTGAATCATCCATTTTGCTCAAGAAAACTCTTCTGCAGCTCTGGATGCTGGATCTTAGGAAAAAACCCAACATTTTCTCTGCAAGTAGTTCTAGGCAGGGAAGAATATAATGAAAAACTGGGCAACATTTTACAGTTAAAACTTTTTTTTTTTCCATGGGACACATTCAGATTTAGAGGCCAGAAGGTTTGTTCTTCTGGTTTAATAACAAGCCAGCATGTTTATTACTGGTATTTTCAATTCATTTGTGTAGAAATGGGACAAACAGCAATTCTGAAATGCGCTTGTATTGCCTCTTTTCCTGCTTTTCAGAATTTAATCTTTCACCTTGCGGATTGGAGCGGAATTTTGAATTTGTAATGGTGCCATTTGAGCAAAAAGCCCTTTACCAAAGAATCCCTTAAAGAAAACACTTGAAGCCGAGACTGAGAGTATTATTTACCTCCAAACAATGCTTTTTGCACAATTTATTACTTTGTGGGCTTGTTTTTTGAAGAATGGGATTTGTTTTATCCCAAAATTATTTTTTTTTCTGACTGAATTATGCACGAGCTGAGAAAGCAATGCTCCTGGAGCTCTATTAATCAGTGCTGTGAGAGGCCTTGGGCAGCAGCTGATGAAAAGCTACTGCATAATGACAACTCCATATTATTCTATATATTTATTAAATAAAAGCAGTGTTTTTTTCCTCTCTGCTGCGTTTATATGTGAAAGTGGCATATTTTTCTTTAGGTGCTAGAAACTTCTATTTGAAGACCCAACTATAAACTTGCTTTTCCCAGCTGAAAACTGAATTTCCTCCTGCTGAAATTAGGAGGAAAAAAAAGTCTGGCAGGAGTCTTGCCTGCCAGAGATACATGCAAATCCTTTCTTAAGGTTCTGCATTCCCTGGAGTTTCTGGGGTGAAGGACAGAAAGTGGAATTTTGCTGATTTCACTGTGCTTGTTTTTTGCTCTGGAATGTTTTTTATTTAAAGCCATGATGCCTGCATGGATATAACCTTAATTTGGGCAGCTGGGGGGGTAAATTTCCCACATGGGCACAAGGGACATCCTTTAGGGGAGCAGGAAATGGTCCCTGCCCCATGGTGGCTCCTGGGGACACCTGGGCAAGGACTGGAAAGGTGCTGGTGGGAGGCCAAAACTGTACCAAAAACCTTTCTGAGGGTTCAAGAGTTTGGGTGAGGGTGTGACAGTGTTGAAGGTGTTTCTGGAGGGTTTTCCCCTTTTTTTTTTCTCAGATCAGACTTCTCCAATGCCCCAGCCTGCTCTGGAGGGCTTTGTATCTTGGAAAAGAAGGATTTGCTTCCAGTGACAGCACAGAATTCATTTTGGAGAGTGGTGTTGACCCCTTTTTCAGGGTGTATATTTAATGTAATGGTCAAACAAAATAATTATTAACTTCTTCTGTAAATTAAATATAATCTAATAATTGTTTTGTTTCCTCATCTTTCTTTGACACTTCCAGACCAATTATCTGGAAGCATCCAAAACATCCAGGAGAGGATGGAATTTATGATGAAGATTCAGTGGGAGACCTTCAGTGTCACTCTGGAGCAGCATTTGGAGCCTGCTGAGGTGCCTGGAAGCCTCTCAAAAGGCAACAAACCCTTCTGTGTGGTCACCTGAGATGATTTGTTTCTCAAAAATCCCTCAAGAGACAAAATGGCCTCAAGATGTACCTGAGATAGTTTAGATTGGAAGGTTTAGGTTGGGAATTTAGGAAAAAAAATCATGGAAAGGGTGTTCAGGCACTGGAACAGGCTGCCCAGGGAAGTGGTGCAGTCACCATCCCTGGAGGGATTTTGAAGATTCAGAAACTTGAGGACATGATTGAGGGCTGAATGTGGTGATGGTTCTGGGCTGATTCTTGGGCTTGATGAGGGGCTTTTCCTGCAGGAATGCACCCCCACACCCGAGCAGGTGCTTCTGTATAAGGAGAAGAGTTCCAGGTTACCTTGGAACATGTAAGGAAGTTAAACCAGAACTCTCCACAGCCTTCTCATGGTAATTGACTCAGGGCCAGCACAGGGGCACGGGCTGGGCTTTAGAAAGGTTTCTCAGAACTGCAGCTGCTTCTGTTGGCAGTGGGACAAGTCATCCCTCCTAAAACATTAAGTATGAAGGTGCACAAAGGCACTCAGTGTTTTTTAAGATGTTTTAGGAAGGCATCAGAGGTTTCTCTGTCACCCATGCTCAGCTTTTGTTCTGTTTCTGTATCATTTATTACTTTGTTTCTATTAAAACCTTTGCTTTACAAAACACACTTGAAAAGCTGTCTCTCAAAATTATTTTAAGCCATTTCTCTGCGAGGGCTGTTCCCCAGAGGTGATGAACCTCTGAGGGGTTTGTCACATCTGACCCCAGGCAAGATCCCATCATTTTCCAACCTCAAGGATTCCATGATTCCAAAGTGGAGGCCATGCCCACGAGGATGCTGCCTGCAGGTGAGGATCAGGTGTGAATTCAAACCCTTCCAGGTTTTCCAAGGCTTGGAAGGCTGGGCTGTCACACCATCATTGGATTAACCCTGAGGATTATTTCCAATAGGGCTGATTCCTTGAATTCAAGGAACAGAGATTGCTTTGCACCTTTTACCCTAACAAAAAATCACATGCAAAATTCAGCTTAATTCCAGAGCAGCTGGAGTGGTTATTTCATCACAAAAGAGTCATGACAATGCATAATCTTGGACAGCAGGATATTTACAAAGGCATAAAAAATGAGACCTTTTCCAGTGAATAACAGAGGGCAGGGATACATAGGAAATTATTCTGCCTTTCTTTGGATATGGACTTAAAAGAATCAGCTTTATCCCAGCTCCTTCAGTGTTCGTTTTTTCAGGGGAAAATCAGGGTTTTGTTCAGGTTTCTTGAACACAGAACTGTTTCTAACACTTGCATATTGATGCCTGCAGCATTGCAAATTTAATAGATGCGCCTCATTTGCATAAATCATTTAAGAGCACAGCTCCATGGGGGAGCAGAGAAAAAATTAGCCTCAATATTTGATCCAAATCCTAATGAGGCCAATGGAGAGACTCACCAGGGCCCTCCCAGACCATCCCTGCCCCAGCTGGGAAGCCCAGTGGCTGTTGTGGTTGGATTGGGGTGGCAAAGGTGCAGTTTTTATTCCAGTTTTGACCTTTGAGTAACCTTTAACAACCTGTGCTGTTTGTTCATGGCTCCAATTCCTCTGTCTGATAAAGGAGAGAACTGTTAATGAGATTCTTGGAAAATGATTTGGGGCTGGTTCCCAACCCATCAGTTTTGTTAATTTATCCTGAAACTGGGGTCTTCAAAATTAATGCTTAACCCCTGCTGGCTACAGCCAGGTGCTGATAAAACCCCAGACTGTTTCAGGCAGAGGCATTTCAGCTGCCTCACTCCAAATTAACTTTGATGCCTGCAGGACACAGTAATTTGCCATGGAAACTTGTTCCCAATTCCATTCCAATTCCAATTCTTTGTAAAGTTACTTGTTCTGCTGATGGCAACGTGTTCAACCTACGAGACAAACACAGATCTTCTGGATTTGATCTTTGAGGGCTTTTCCAACCTTGAAAGTTCTGTGATTCTCTGTGGATTTCCAATTAGCTCCCATCCTTGCCCAGCCTGGTAAATTTGCTGGAAAACTGTTTGCTGGCTTGGGGTTCTTGTGAACAGCCAGGAAGGAATCTGGGAAAAGTCTCTGTGGGAAAAGCCCTCATGAGACTAAAAGCCTGATCCCAGTCTAAAACCTTGATCCCAGTCTAAAACCTGGATCCCAGTCTAAAACCTGGATCCCAGTCTAAAACCTTAACCTTGATCCCAGTCTAAAACCTGGATCCCAGACTAAAACCTTGATCCCAGTCTAAAACCTGCAGGCAGCAATCTGAATGCCCTGGTGACTTTACCAGGCTTGGAGGTTGATAGTTGGATGGAAGTTGATAAATTATTATAAATATTGGAGTAAAAAAAGAATATCAAGGGAGGTTTTAGACTTATTTTTCTAAATGAATACTTTTCTGGGGTGATCCTGCTGAGAGCTCACTCAAGGAGAAATTAATGTCCTTAATTCAATGAATGAAACCATGAATAGAGCAAGAAATGTTGCTGCTTAATTTAATATCTGTATTATCTTCCAGAGAATTACAGCAAAAAGGAGAAAATTGGCTTTGGATTTCCTCCTCACACCTGGGGAGGAAAATCCTCTTGTGCCTCAGCAAACATCCCCTTGGGCCAGGTCACTGTCAGAGAGGAGTCCAGAGCTGTGACTAGCACTGCTTTAGTGGATTTTGGTTAAATCCATGGATTTCTGAGGTGCTCTGTTGAAGCAACAAAAGATTTTCCAGCACAGGAGGGACACAGAGAGACTCCAGGAAGAACTTCCTCATTTCTTGTGCCACTGATGTGAGTGATGTCTCATCTGGGCCAGGCTTCACCTCATCCAGCTTTGCCCACCTCCTCCTGAGGGCAAGACAAGTATTTCCAGTAATTTCTCTGACTGCTGGTTTCCAGTTATTTCTCTGACTGTTGGATGAAGCTCTTACTGACGTAACCTTTAAGGTCATCAAATAAACAAGAGAAAAGTATATTTTCATTAAAATCTCTTGCTGGAGTTACAAGTAACTGGGTGGAGCCAGTTTAATGCTGCTTCATTATTGATTAGCATCTAAACCACCCCAAAAATCTCATTTATAGATCCATTCATAGAACCCAGAGTATTTATCTGGAGTAGAAACATTCAGCTGGCTGCTTTTAAAGCACAGGAGGAAATAAACATTGGAAAGGCTCTTTCCCCAGGCACCCAGCATTCCACTTCCACCATCACAGTCAAAATCCCACTTCCCCTCTGCCAAAAATTGAAAGGCTGAGAGCAGAAAAGGGGCAGTGCCAGGAAACACTGCGGAGATCCCAAATTATTCCTGTTCTGGACCATTCCTGGATATGGATCCATTGCTCTCCCCTGAGTGGAGGTGAGAGACTGGTCCCACAAATCTGCCTTAAGTTTAAGCCTACAAATATGCCCCAAACATTTTAATAAATATAAAAATATTTCTATTAACACTATGTTTACCTCATTTTCTTGTTTTCCTCACAAAAGGAACAATTTTGGTGATGCTTTTCCATCCTTTTTTTCCCCTCTTGGGACTGTTTTTATAGGGAATGTGTTTCTGGAATGGTTGAGCAAGTTCCAATGGCAGGGGCACTTTTCCTTCCTTAATCTTGCAATCTGTTTCTTTGGGGGATTCCAGCCCTGCTGCAGAAGAGGGATGAGGGCCTGAGGGGTGATTTATGCCACAGGATGCTGTTCCTGCTGTTCCCATCCCCCCTTTTTTTTTTAATGGGATATTACCCACTGAAGTTGCATTTCAAAAGCACTTTTAAAACTGCAAAGCCAAACCTTCAGAAGTTGAGCAACACCAACGGGACTTGGGCAATTCTAAAGAGAAGGATGAGGGGAAAAATTGCTCTCACATCTGCCTGCTCATGCTGCCCCCGAGATGAAATCCCAATAAACAAGTTACAAACCAGACCAATTCATTTACATGGCTTGTCTGCCTTGAGGAGAGACTCACAAAAAAGAGGAATTACAGAGGACTGGAATGAGTCACTGCATTGCCTTCGAGGCTGAAGGGAGCTGGGATCACTGGGCCTGTGAAATATTTGCTGCTAAAAGTAGATAATAGGAATATAAATATCTAAGCATCAATTTAAATATAAACATAAATATGAAATAAGCATAAATATAGCTATATTTCTTATAAATAAAACATAGAAATAGAAATATCCTATAAATTCAAAGCTGTACCAGGAGAAGAACATCCATGGTCACCCCATCAATCCCATGTGGAGCAAACCATGAAATTTAATGCCCATTTCTGACAATTTTGGGGAGAGGAGGAGGAAAATCATAAATCCATGGAGAGCAGGGGTTGCCCTGAGGTCAGGTTTCTTCCTCATGACTGATTTTGGTGGCACTGCAGACACCCTAAATCCAGCTCAGGGATGCTGTTTATGCCATCCTGCTGCCCAAGCAATGTCTGTAAGGTCTGACACTGCAAAGGAACCCAGACAAAATTTGAAATAAACACTAAAGATACAGCCATTGCAGTGGGTGAAATAGGTTTGGGATCCTTCTCTGCTACTGAGGCCTGCTGGAATGGCCCACTGCTACTTTATTAAACTTTAATTTTCCAAAATATGGTGTTCCATCCAAAATATTCATCAGGAATGACCCACACTGCCTTCCCTCAAGAAACACCCCCAGAAATTCTTTGGGAATATGCTGTTTATCCCTGGCACAAGGCACACCAAGGAGAATTGTAGCAATATCACTGCAGGGATGATCAATTGGAGTGTCTGGAAATGTTCCCTGGCACTTTGTGGACGTGATTTCTGTTGTTAGCAGGGCTGCCCACGTGGTTAAATCCAATCTGGTGTGATGGTATCAGGGTCACAGGGCAATGCCCCAATGTCACTGTGGTGATTCATGGAGACACAGAATGGTTGGGGTTGGAAAAGACCTTAAAGATCATCCCATTCCACCTCCTCCATGTGCAGGGACACCTCCCACTGTCCCAGGCTGCTCCAAGCCCTGTCCAGCCTGGCCTTGGGCACTTCCAGGGATCCAGGGGCAGTCACAGCTGCTCTGGGCACCTGTGCCAGGGCCTGCCCTCCCTCACAGCCAAAAATTTCTTCCCAATATCCCATCTAAACCTGACCTCCTCAAATTAAATCCATTTCTCCTTGTAAATGTGACAAAAGTCCAGAAAACTTTCCTTGGACAAAAAGAGAGTCTTTGCAACAAAAGCTCAGACATTTTGGAGAAGGAGCTGTAGGAGTTGAGTGAAACCCCTTGCTTCTCTGTTTATTTCTGCTCTGCCAATACTCAGCTGCTCCTCAGGTTTAATTCAGGGGTGCAGCAGAGCTGCCAGGCCAGAAATCACACGGGGCTCCTGGAGGGAGGGCAGGAATGCAGCCCCTCCTCTCACACAGAGGGAGACAGGCTGGTGCAGAGAGGTGGGAAAAGGTCACCTGAGCCACACCCAAACCTGCTCCTGGGGCTGTGTCTCCATCGTGGTAAAGCACAGAGAAAAAGAGGGATTCAGAGAATTAAAGAGTGGTTTGTGGTGGCAGGGACCTCAAGGATCATTCCTGCAGCTGGGAACAGTTGCCTGAGGTATCGTTCACAGGAAAGAAAAGGAAAGTTTTTTCTTCATGCTGTGGGAAGGGGAATGGGAGAAGGACAATGAGTTAATGAGCTTTGATCTCTTTTTCAAGTGCCTCCAACAGCTGCCAGGCCCTCCTCCCTCCTCCTCTTGGGCTCCCTGCCAGTGCACTGCACCTCTTGAGCAAGGAGAGAGCAGCTCCTCTGCATTTTAATGTCTTGCAGCTCCTACAGGGCCAGGCTGGGCCAGGACACGCCTCTCACAGAGTGTTTTTAATTTCTAGGATGCAGAAAGTGCAGCCTGCTGTGCAACCATCAGGGACACCCCCATGGTGCATCCCCCCAGCACAAAGGCTCCAATGCAGCCTGCAGGGAATGTAAAGCTGCAGCACATGCAGCACACACCAGAGGATGTGTTTGCTGCTTCTACCTGGCAAGAAAATCCTGCAGGTGCCAGGGCTGCAGTTGGGAAATGGCCCATGGGGGCAATGGAAGCACCTGGCTCTTACCTGTGTGGCACCTGAGCTGTCACTGCAGCAGTTCAGGTCATGGGGTTTGGTAAATAAGTACTTTTGGTAGAAGGCAAAAGTTGCCTGAGGTTCTATAATAAATCAGAGGGAGCTCTAGGGAGCCCAGGCTTGCTCCCACCCCTTGGGATCCAGCTCCTTCTCCCATTCTGACTGAGGAGCTCACTCTGGGAGAGCCAGGGGCATTTGGCTGTGCAGTCTGTCCTGGTGCTAAACAGGCTTAAGCTGAGCTCAACCAATAAGAAATTCCTCTTCTGTGCCAGAGAATTTCATTTTAGGGTAGAGCAGGATCCCTCAGTCCCAAGGCACACCCACAGAAGGATTGTGTGCAGTGACTCCAGCATCCCAAAATCCCACCTGAACATCCTAGACATGGTTTCCTAGAATGGTTTGGCTTGGGAAGGACCTTAAGAGTCAAAGGAGAGGGTTGGAATTAGATGGGTTTTAAGACCTTTTCCAACCCAAACCATTCTGTGACCATGAAAAACCACAATGATATTGACCTGCGACCCTGCTATGGTAAAATCAGGTTTGCAGATTGGATTTAATCCCCTAGACAGCCCTGTGAATGTTGGAATTATGTCCACAAACTGCCAGGGAGCATTTTCAGGCACTCAATTGATCACCTATGTAGTGAAATTTTTATAATGCCTCTTAGTGTTATTTGTTTTTCTGCTGCTACTGCTGCCTGCATAAAAAATGTGGTTAAAAAAGTAAAATAAGACCCCTGATCAGCTTGAGAGATTTCTCTCACAGCTACATCAAGTAAAACAAAGCTATTTTAGGACAAGAAAAATTCAGAAGTGAGTTTGAGAGGCTCCTAGGGCCTTGCAAATGCAATTCAAAACTTAAAGCCTTCAGGTAGCAATGGCAATACTCTCACATGTGTGGACAAGGCATCTTTTGTCTTTAACACCCCTGTTGGAAGCCTTCCAAATGGCTTATCATTGATGATTTTTAATCAAAACAGACAGTCCACAGAGGTCAGCTGCAGGGGTGGCACTGACTGGAGCTCTGGCTGAACCTGGCAATGATGGCACTGGCAGCTCAAAAGAACATTTTGGCCAAGTGGAAGCTTGAAAGCTCTCAGCAGATTCCTCATTCCTGGTTTTGATCCAGGAGTGGTCACGGTGGGGAAGCTTGTCAGAAAATATTAACCACAGGCCTGTCTGGATGGAGAGGTGGCAGCAGGCAGAGAGATCTCCCAGGTGTCACCCACACAGGGAGATGTGGAGATCTCCATCCAGGGCCAAATTCCTCCTTTCCAACACTCAGTGCCAACAGAAATCTCCCCATCCCTGGAAGTGTCCGAGGCCAGGCAGGGCTTGGAGCGACCTGGCACAGTGTGAGGTGTCCCTGCCCATGGCAGGAGGAAGAATGGATGATTTTTAAGGTCCCTTCCAACCCAAACCATTCTGGAATTCTGGGATTCTCAGAATGAGGCTGTGTGGCCAATATCATAATTCAGCCTATTTTGGTCAATCTTTGTGGTGCTGCAAGGTCCTCCTTGGGTATTTGGCTGCACCCCTAATTCCAGCTCTCATCTTGCTCAATTAGCACAAGTCATTCTCTGGAAGAAAATTCTGTGATTCTATGGCAGGATTTCTTGCCACAGAGGTCCTTCTCTGCTTATCAAGCTCTTTCTCCATTTTAATCCACCTTCTAGGCAGACAAAAAAGTCACTATTGGATGCTTTTATTTCAACAAAACTTATCCATTTAGCTCATTTCAGTGGATGAAGAAGGATGGCTTTGCCTGTCTCCATATGCTCAGATCATCCCGGTGTCCATGGCTCAGAAGGCTTCATTATTAAAAGATGTAAATGACTTAATAAAGAGGCCTGCAAATGCACCTTTGTGGCTGTTCCAGGGGTCAGAGTGCTTCTCAGAGTAAACCAGGCATGGCACAGAGCTCAGGAAAATTAAAAACACATGCACAAAACCAAACCTCCAATATAAAAACATGCCTGATAAGTTTTCACATGAGATTGTATTAACCAAGCTGCCACGACTGAGAGAAATTGTTTCATTTGTTCAGATTTTGCACAGAAAACAGCACTGGTCTGGCCAGTGAGCAGAAATGTTTCTCTGTGATGGTGTTTGGAGCAGGACAAATGAAAAGAGCTTTTTGCCTCAAACACAGACCCACTTGTGGATATTTTGGGGGTGAATGGAGATGTGTGAATGCCTCTTCAATGTCCTTTTTTCTCTGTGATTTTTGCTCAGTAGACAAATATCAAGCATTCCCGAAAGATGCTGTGAGAAAGTATCCTGGGGTAAAGGAGATATAATTGCAGCAAGAGAACAAGGTCAGGGGGATGAGTGAGAATAGGGACAAAAAGAGGTGAAAAATGTTCAGCCTTTTTTAACTTTGATTGCAAATTTTCTCTGTGCTTGGAGTGTCTTTGTAATTCTTTTTTACATTGGATTTCAAGCTTAGCTCTACCAGCAGCTGTGAGTCAGCCACTGCTTCCTACCACTCAAGGCTTTACCATCACTCCTTGAATTTCTGCATGATCTAGAAGATGCTCTAAATCCCACCAGTGGCTGGGAAACTAAATCTCAATTGTCTCACCTCCAGTTGGATTTGGGGGGGGGGGGGGGGGGGGGGGGGGGTGGGGAGTGTTTGTGAAAATGCTTTTGGAAGCCAGTATGGAAAATGTGACTTTTTCCTCCAGAGTCAGAAAGTTCATCTCTAAGGACACAAGCTCTTTTAGGGCCAGAGAGAATGAGTCTTTCACCCTTCTTTTTAGGGCACTGGTGAGGTTGTTCAGCCAGCTCCTTCCTCAGCAAGGCCACCTTTCCCCACTTCTGCTTCCCTCTTGCACAACTTGCAGTTACTGTAATGTATTTTTGGAGCCCAAAGCTAATTTGGAGAAGCACCATCAGCACCAACACAGGCTGCTGTGAGGAGAAGGAGCAGCATGGATATCTTGGGTTGCCATGCAGGATGTGACCAGGGGTGTGTATTCTATCACCAGCTGTTCAACCAGGTGTGGCAGGGCTCTTTATCCCTTCCAGGACCCATCCTCCCTCCAGGGGATATCTGCTGCT
>VZUI01032384.1:0-11220 GCA_013401135.1 Cettia cetti
GGATTTGTGTTGTGTCCCTGCTGTGTGCAGAGCTGAGTGCCCCTGCCTGTGAGCTCAGAGCTGCACCCTGGGCAGCAGAGCCTGGAACACAGGAAAATTAAAACCTCAGGCATCCCTCCTGCCACCATGGGACAGAGCATCCCTTCCCTGGGGATTCCATGGGAATGATTGTGTGGCAACCACAGCGCTGTGAAGCCCCCAGGAGCAGACAGGCAGAGCTGCAAAGCTTGGGAGCTTAGCAGTATTAAGAGGAATGTCTTAAGTCATGAATATTTGCCACACTAATCTAGCCTTTAATCTTCTCCCAGTAACACAAGGATACACCATCCTTATCCCAAAGGATCAACACAAAACCAGAAAAAATCCCCAGAAAGCTCTTCAATACACAACAGCACACTTCTGTTTTGTAAAGAAAACTCTGGGCCCATGCCTAGACAGTGCTGCATTGACATTCATAAGTCTTCTCAGTTCGTTTTAGTCTCTGAGCAACAAATAATTCATCAATTAGTAAAAAAGGGGGGAAGAGGGACTTTCAGACAGCCAACAGAGTCAGGAAAAGCAGCCCTTAAACTGCATCCATTCAGCCAAGTGCTTCAACAGGGTTATTTGGAGAGAATGTCAAGAGTCTTTACCTAAAAATTACTTTTCTCTGGTCTTCTGAGGCTGGACTATGCCAGACTGCCCTGTTCATCTAATCCAGGATGGCAGAGAGGATCAGCATTAGGAGAGGCTCCCTGCTCAGGAAAGGGCTCTGGAATTTCCCCCTGGGCTGTGCCAAGGACAGCACTGGGGAATATTCTGGGCAGTCACTCAGGGAAACACGGGGAGCTCCTCTGGAGGAGAGACCGGAAAGAAAAAGTCCCCATGTATCAAAAATATGGAAAACCTGATCTGCTCACACCAGCAGCTGCCTTTGTGTTCTGCACCTGGAGCAGGAGAGGAGCTGTCAGGAACTGTCCCTGTGATGCAGGAAGGGGCAGTGAGTGGAGCAGAACAAACCCTGCAGGAACAGCCCTGTCAGGGAGAAAGCTCAGGGTGACCCCTGCTCTGCTCTCTCTGTTCTTTCACTTCTGTTGTGCCAGTAAATCCAAACTCCAACAAGGGTGAAAGAAGCACATCCCTGCCTCTGTGCAGCAGAATACCTTAATAATTACAAACAATTATTTATAATTACATATATTTATAATTATGAATGTAATTACACCGATGTAATTACCAATGCCTGGTGCAACTGTAATCCGAATGTTTGGCTGGTGCAGTGCTGGCAGTGAGCGGGCTGCACTGAATTGGGGATGTTCTGGCAGTGCTGAAGCTGTGTGTCCATCCTGCAGGGTGAGGGGGCTCTGGCATCTCCCAGCACCTCCCACCTCCATTTCCCCTTGCAGGGACAGGCTGGAGCTGTCCTGCACGGTGCTGGGGACACGGCCTTGCCAAGGGTGACATCCTTCCTGCACTCTGCTGTCCAAGCCCATCCGTCCAGCCTCACACACCTGCACCACTCACCGAGGTGTTCCTCTGGAGCTTCTCTGCCACTCACAGCATTTTACAAAAGAATTAATGGGCACAAGCCTTCTTTTTCCCAAGAAGGGAACACAGCCTGGCAAACCCCTGAAGCAGAGGAGGAGCCCTGAGGACACGTGGTGGGTGGCTCAAAGGGACTCTGGGCAGGTGGCATCAACAGCAGGGGGGTGGCAGGTCCCTCCCAAAATCACCTCATGGCTAGGAGGGTCTGCAGAAAAGAAACCAAGCCACAGAATTTTCCTCTTTTGAGGAGAACTTTCAAAAAACCTAATCACAGTGAGAACAGATGTCAAAATGCCACATTCTGGAGGACTCAAAATTTGCCTTTTTTCACAGAGCTCTTCAGAAACCATGACTGATTGAAATCAATACTTCACTATTGACTTTCACTTAAAGGCAGAGATTGAATTATCAGAAAAATCAGTGCAGAGCTACCTGACTCCTCCCACGTGCTCCTCACTGGATCAGTTTTGATCCAAAGCCTGCACGACACGGGTGGACTGTGCTTCCCTCTCATCCAGTAACACTCTGCTAAAATCCATTTACAGAGGAGCTGGCCTTCCTATCTGTCAGTCTTTCTGCCATGGACTTGTATGAACCCTGTCTAAATGCCAAGACAGATCTGGAAAGTTTCCCCCCTCGAATCTGGGCAAAAACATTTGTGCCAACTCATGCATGAAAGGTAAGTGACAAACTGCAGAGTGCTGCCATAAGTTTTCTGTTGTACTTTAGGATTTTTCTCTTTTCATTTGTTTTTCAACATCTTCCCTTAGGGCTGTGTAGATACAGAAAAACATGCCACATTGAAAGAAGAGAAAAACATGGGAAGTGTGGGGAATGATTTCTATCTTCACTTCATCACAAGAGAAGTTTATGTAAAAGCTTTGTGTGACATAAAAATATATCCCCAGAATCACAGAAAACCTATAAATCTGACTCTTTTACTGGAAATTATGACTTCTCTTTCCTAACCAGAAAACTCACAGGTGCCACACAAACAGAAAATGCTTCCAGATTGTGTCTGGAAAGGAAATGATGTCATTAAAAATGTAAATTTTTGTTTAAAATCCCTAGCCAAAGGGATAGGAAAAGCCTGTGTTAAAAATGCCTGGGAGAAGAGGCAGGGAAAGCCAAATGAGAACAAAGTGTGCAGGTCAATAAGCAGAACACAGAGCAGGCTGGGAGCACCAGTGGATGTGCCTGGAGCAGCTGGGCATTGGTCAGCCTGGATTTGGGTACAACAGGATTGCAATTTTCCCTGTGCTGCAGCCTCGGGTGAATTCTTTGCTGTGGTTGCCACCCAAAGTGGTGGAAGGAGCAGAGATTTAAATGAATTTTAGTCAGGTTGCCAGGCCCAAGAGGGCTTGCCCAGGGGAACACGATCAGGGAGCAGCACGGAGGTGCAGCCCAGGTGGGAATATTCCAGGCACAGATACAGAAATTACTTCCCAAGAAACCCTTGGTCCCTCTCTTCCTTTCATCTCCTGCTTGCTAGAGCTACAAAAGGACAAGTTAATGTGAAGAACAGATTTAATTTCTTAATTCATGCACAATTTTCTTTGTACTGCTGCTCTCTGGAGACGCTTCCTCCCCCATCCATACAAACCAAACAGGGACAGTGCAAACCAGAGCTGTGACTGTCACATTTCTGCCCAGGCAGAACACAAGTCCTGTGCAACATTTGCATCCCAGGCACCCCTACTGCAGGTGCTGCACTGTGGTTTTGTACTCTGTGCAATCAGCACTGAAGGCTGAATAGATTTTGCCTTTATTTTCTATAAGAGGCTCATGCTCCCTCTCTTCTTTTAAGTTTTTTCTTAATAGTGGCTTCTCAGCTGACATCACGTGGATTTTTTTCCCAATGTTTGTGCTGCAGGTGCACTTTGGAGGCTGTGGCAGGACAGCTGTCATCTCCTCCTCTGCAGCTTCACTTCCTATTTCATCCTGAAATCTTCAAATATTTTCTTGCCTTGATCTCCCACTTCTGTGGCAAAGGAAGGTTTGGTGAAGTTTTGGTTGGGATTTTAACTACACTTTCTGCCAAAACCCATACTTTTTTTTTTTTTTTTTTTCCCTGTCCATTATTCTGAGATAATTCAATGTTCTTGCAGGATTTCAAGGAGGGCTCATGAGCTTTAAGGAAATTCTCTCTGCCTGCCAGCAGTCTCATTTTTATGGCAAGACACCCCTGCAGCAGGTGGCTCTGAAGTCAGTCTGTGGTGACCAATGCCATCAGCTCTCAGAAATAACTCTGATGATGTTTTATGCAGCCCTGCACAGCTCTGGGATCTTTTTTATGCAGAGATCATAGAGCTATGTTGATTTCACTTGGGAGAGGGCCCTTCTTGCTGGCAGTGAGCTCTTTGTTTGTTTGTTTTTCACCACTTTGTGCCTTCACTGCTGCCCAGCACTGCAGCCCCTGCAGCTGGTGAAGGCCACCAGCCCTCAGTGAACTCAGGGCAGGGCAGCTGCACTCATGGGTTCAGCATTTGGGGCCATTCTCGTGCAGGTGGATTCTGCCTTCCAGACCCCATCCATGCTGCACTTCATCTCCTGCTCCACTTTCCAGGGGATTGCACGGAAAACATTTTATTCAAACCAGAATAACCAAAAACTCATTTCTGTGCCCTGTGCTGCTCAGCTGGAAAACACACTGGCACTTTGAGGGTGCGTCTGACACCCCTGGCAGGACCTGAAAGGAGCTCCCAAGAGCCATGGAAAGGATTTGGTGCAAAGGATCCATTTCCTATGAGGTCAAGCAGCCCCCCAGCTGTGCCAGGTTGGACTCCAGGGCATCTCCTGCTCCTTGGGGAGCAGCACGTGCACGGTGCCTGCAGCTACAGCCCAGGCTCAGGAAAGGGGCACCAGCATTCTGAGTTAGGGAGGTGGGAAAGGATGAACTGCTCCAGTAAAATTCCTGCTTTTCAGGATACCTTCTGCTTCTTTCCCTTATTTCTCCCAGAAGAGTCTGGCCTGTCAGTCTCATCTCAGCCTTCTTTATTTAGAATCACCTTCATTTTCAGGTACCTCAGGCTTTTCCCTGAGCTTGCTGCAGCTCTTCCTGAACTCCCAGTGACAGAAAAAGAATTCTGTGAAAGGCAGGCAGCAGCAGCCCGCTCCAGGATCTCTCCAGTCTCACTAAACAGGATCCCTGACTCACACAGGGTCAGCAGCCTTCTCCAAGGAGCCACACTCCTGTACAAAACCATCTGTGCCTCCTCCAATGGGCCAAAGCTGGAGGCATCTTCTGACACAAGAATCAAGGGGATCAAAGTTGGCTATAATATATTTTTCCTCAGCAGAACTGGTTACACGAGATGAAAATATCAATAATAACATAAGGCATGCAACAAGCCACGCTGTCAAGTTTGTGAGGAACAGAAGGTCTCAGCAAATGGCTGTCTGTGAGACTTCAAACCCACCAACAGCACTGCAAACAACAAACAGGCTGGGGCCTCAGCAGCTCCAGGGGCATGGGATGCACAGCCAGAGCTGGGGAAGGTCCACAGGCTGTGGGGTTTCACTTTGTTCAGTAACAGCACAAAGGAGGAGCCTCTCAGGGGCTCAGCTCCCACTGCAGCCGCTGCCTGGATCCTCCCCACATCACCCTGGGAACGGGATCAGGACCCAGCTGTGGGTTTCTCCCGCTGTTACCTGTCCCAAAGAGGCCAAAAGCCCTCCCTGGTGCTCTGCAGCAGCAGGGGCACTCTGGGGGTGCTGCAGGAGGGGCTGGAAGGAGACACAACCCTGCTCCAAGGATGCAGGATCGGCAGCTGCTGCTTCCCCTCCAGCCTTTCTTTCCTCCAGTTCACTTTGCCCCTACTCTTCGTACTCAGATCCTGATCTTCACTTGGCAATTTTGGAAACATTTGTTTGGGATTTGTAGTGCACAAAATGTGCTTAAAAGCACAGCAATGAAGCATTTACTCCAAGGAAGGATTTTTCCATTTTACTCTGATAATCTCTCACGCTAAACTCACTGCAGGTTGAGGAAATCTAAAATTCCCCACCTTTGGTGTGGCAGGAACTATTTAAACCTGCAGATTTCCAGTATGGGTGCTTTGAAATCTTTTATTTGTGGGGTGGCAATAAAAAGATGTGGAGAGAAGATCTCCCCTGGCAACATGTGCTCTTGAAAAGCCCTGTCAAAGCAAACATCCCAGCAGTAAGAAACACCTCAGCACTCCACGTTGCCATCTTCCCCTTCCTTCCCTCTCTGCCTCCCCAGCCCCTGCTCTTTGTTGGAATAATAAATTTCTTTGTGCCCCATCTTACAGAAGTGTTTCACATCACCTCCATGCTCT
Source organism: Cettia cetti (assembly GCA_013401135.1). NCBI lineage: Eukaryota > Metazoa > Chordata > Aves > Passeriformes > Sylviidae > Cettia > Cettia cetti. Next base: position 5,826 of record VZUI01032384.1, read on the forward strand.
TGGCTGGGGAGGACCTCGCAGTCACAGGTTATTTTCTCTCACACAGCACTGCAAGTGTTTCGTGTTTGTTCACAGCCAAGAGTTATCAGCTGGCCATGAAACATTCAGTTTTGGGGAAAAAAAAAAAAAAAAAGATTGTTGTATTCTGCAATGCTGATTGCATCAAATGGCAACTAGATTGTGAGACAGTAATCATGCTGAGCTCAGGCGATTAAAAACTCGCTTGGAAAATTGGTGCTTGCTGAGCCTTTATGGAAAGAAATGAATTAAGAAGGGAAACAATAAGGAAGGGCATACATTAATTTGGCTCTGCAGTGCATAATGCTGATTGTAAGAGATCTAAGGAAGAGCTGTGTGTCTTAAGGATTTCCTCTTGTGTTTTCAGAAGGAAACCTGAGGGCCACCGGAGAGGGATTGCAAATTAAATCCTAACAGTAATCTCAGAAGCAGCAATTGGAAAAGAGCAAATAAATAAAGGATATAAATAGGAGCTAGCACTTCCTGCTGGGAGCTCCTCTTTTGTGGCAGTGCCTGTGACACAAAGGAGAGCCTGGCTGGCAGTGCTGCAGGGCAGTCCCCATGCCCTGCCCTGCTGAGGGCTTGCACGGGAGCTCAGTGAAGGCTCAGCTCCCCGGGGTGGTGTCTGTGCTGCAGGAGCTGCTGCACGGCTGGGAGAGCTGCAGGCTGGGCTCTGTGAATAACCCAGGCAAATAAACACCCAGGCCTGGGCCAGGGAGGGAAATGTTCACTGCACAGCCTCCTCCTGCACCACTTCAGCTCTCTCTGCTCATCATTCCCCTCTGCCTCACAAGGGATTTCGGGCCAGGCTTGTGTTTGAGGGAGGTTTCATCCTACAGCCCAGCGGGCTCCATATATATCCATATTATCCATATATATCCATGCCTTGGATGCACCAGCACTTTCTGCCTCCCCCTTTGCTGCCAGGCTCTGGTTTTGTACCCTATGTTTGGTTTGGAATCTAAACTGCCATTTTTTTAAATGAAATCAAGCCTTTGCCATCCCTTTGTGAACAATGAAACGTTTGTTCCCGTTGTGAACATCTGCACCAAAAGTAAAATAAAAGTTCTGATCAGCTTGGAGCACCAAGGTGACTGAGGCTGCTGCTGTTTTCCAGGGTCTGGGCTCCAGGAGAGGGCACTGCCAGAGCCAGGCTGGGAGCTGACTGCTTTAGCTATTTGTTCTAGAACCGTGGAGCATTTCCAGAGCTTTTCCTCAGGAGAAATTCATCAAAGGAGCAAAACTCAACAACTTAATATTAACAGAAAGTGATTAATTTTCGCAGTGAATTCAGTGGAAATCTGCTTAATTCCCCAGCCAAGTGTCACAGAGTTCCAAATCTGCCCCTCAGCTTCTTGTTGAACAGATGCAAACTTTAAAATTTAATCAATGCTGAACACTTCTGATATTTTTAAAGGTATACCTGGACCATTCTCCAATAGCCTGGGCTCGACTCATAAAAACAACTCTAGCAACTCAAGGAGTCTTAGATGTGGGAGTAAATGTCTTGGTACAGTGCCATGAGCATAAATCAGACTTTAATAATTGACAATACAAAACAAAATGCTAATTAAATCCTGATATTTAGTTAACCATTGAAGCCACTGCTCAAAGTGAAGCTGAGGGACCCTCTCCCTAGAGTGAGTAATTAATTGGAAGAAGAGAAAAATCACACCCCAGTGCAACTCTTCCATACTTCAGGCAAATAGAAAAAGAAATACATTTAAAACTTCACTTTGTTCTTTCATCCTCATTTAACGAGTTGTCTGATTCAATAATCCAGCATTAAAAGCTGTTCTTTAAGGCTGGGTTTTCCCCATTGCCCTCAGGATCCCAGGTACAGCCCAATCCAAGCCACGTGTCAATTCTCCTCCTATTCCTGATCCTATGAAAAACACCAAACTAATTTTCACTCTGAATTCCAGTTCCACATAATGAGAATGCAAAAATATAAATCATTGAAAAGCCAGCAAGAAAAAGCCTGCCTCTGCCCAGAGAGGAGAAAGGGAGCTGGTTACTGTCAGCAGTGGGTGCTCCTGTCAGATAAATTAACTGCACTGTCGGTGCCGTGTCAGCCTCCCCTTCCCCATCTCCAACTGCGATTCCATCTCTCAAGGGAGGGCACCTCGGAACAGGTCACTAAAGCACAGCTGTGGGGGAGCCCAACCACAAAATAAATACCCAGGCCGCCCCCACAGCCCAGCTGTGCCCCACGGAGCCGGGGAAGGCAAAGCTTTGGCTGCTGCCGGTGCAAACAGCGGCAGGGAGCTGCTGAGCTGCTGACGGGAAGGCACCCGTGGGTGCTGCAGCGCATTTTCCCTCTGCTGGGTCAGAGTGGGGTGCTGTGCCACCCCCGTGCTGCCCGGTGCCGCTTCCCCCACCTCAGGGAAGGGCAGCAGATGAAGGCTCTGCTCTCATCCCGGAGCTGACAGCTAATGGCAGCTTTAATTTTCACACAATTGTGCCCTCTGTCCCGGCCCTGCCGCTCCAGCGCCCGTCAAACACTCGCATCCTTTAGCTGAGAGCACCGCCTGGCCCCGGGGGGGCTGATGACAACGGGAATCTGAATTCATTTGCCCAGCCAGAGTGATAGTTCAAGAGGGGTAAAAGCCTCGGAATCATGAGGTTCACATAGCTGCAATTAGAATATTTAAATGGCCAGGCAGGATAAAGTTTACAAAGTAGAGTTTATGTCCTAGAGAACCTGGAGAAAAAGCCCTTAAAAGTTTGTCATTTTCTCCCAACACCAGCTACTTATTGCTGCCTTTGTTGAGCCTGGACTGAGTTGCTTATTTACCCTCTGCATTTCTTAGTATAAAATATTCAGAGTTTATCCTAAGCAATGCCATGCTTTGGGTAATGATTGTTTCCCAGGACTGGGATCCGTGCCCTTTGCATTTCTGCTGTCAGAGCAGCCAAATGCTAAGCCATGGAATTGTTTTCTTCCTCTGAAGGAGCAGCTGGTGCCTTGGAAGACACCATAAGCATCTCTGCCGAGATCTGTGTAATTGCACATGTCGGTGTGGTCTGTTCCCAACGAATCCTTCTCCCAGACAAAACACTCTTTTCTCAAGCTGGCTTTGAAGATTGTGTGCGTTCAAAAATAGCTTCAGGAAGGCACACACATATATTTTGCTATAAACTGTGTACAACGTGTGCTGTATACAGAATATTAATTCCTCAATATGTGATTTTGTGCCATTGCCTCGCTGGCATCGTTATTGCCATACATGGAGCTGGTTTGTGTGCAAATACAACTCCAAACACAAAGTTTTAGCTTGGCATGATCCTAAGACAATATAGATTTCCACCTGTTGCTTAAAACAAGAGTGTTTCAAGCTAAATCTTTATTATGCAGTAAGTGGCTGCAGTCCTCTGTTCTGATCATACTTTGTCAAGCTAGGAAACTAATTAGCAGAATCTGGTGACCTGGATGTCAGAACCTCTGATATTTCAACAAAGAGCAAAATCCTTAATTCAACAGCAGACATATTGTAGAGAGATCTGATGTGCTCTCCTGCCCGTCCCCAATGACTCACAAAGATGAACTTTGTGTGGGGACAAAGAAATGGGGGGTTTTGTCCAAAGTAACCAGAAACTGCAAGAAGCACCAATTGATGTTTGATGAATTGCAAACAGCTCGATGATAATTCATTATTGCCCTAACTTAGGCATATCTGTTTACAGATACAAAAGGCAAAATGTTAAACAAGACAACTCTTCCTTGCCAATAAATCCTGCTGGGACAGGAGCGTCCCTGTGAGACACAGACAGAGCAAAGCAGAGAGCTGAACCACAACTCCTCCATCCCAAAAAGGCTCCTCAGCTCCCAACACTCCTCCTGCTCAGGAATGTTCCTGCCACGGAGCTGCTGCCCCTGCCAGGCGCCGGGGGAGTCATTATGCCAGGAGCTGTGCCACGCTGCAGAGCCGGTCCCTGCCAGCTCCCGGGGCCAGCCGGGCACGGGGCTGGCACCGGCCTGGGGCCGCTCACAGCCCATTTCGGGTGCTGGTGGCACCGGCTCAGTGCCGCTAATCAGGTGAGAGTCAAAGGATGGGCTGGGAGAAGGACTCAGCAAATTGAACGCTCCCACCTCAAAAGGGTTTTTTGTCGCGCAGCCCCAGCCTGGCCCCTGCTCTGGGGCACTCGGGGCTGCCAGCCCTGAACCATCCCACCGAAGAAAAAGATCACTTGGAAAACAAGATCTAGTTCAAAATTAATAGTGCAACAAGCCAAGTGGCACCAAAGTAAATCCATCATAGAAACAAGCGGAGAGGATTTTCACTGCTTGCAGAAAGAGTTGGGCCTCCTGGAGGAAGGTAATTTCTGCACGAGTGACCACAAAATAAAGCTGTTAGGTAATACAGTGATAGGTACTCAAAAATATGATAGATGGAGGAACAAGATTAGCTCTGCTTTATGTACAAGTCCATTACGGTTTTGATCACATACTTTAATGGCAAAGCAGCTGCAGAACTTGCAAATTACAAGCTCTGGCTTTGTTTTCAGAGCTGCTGCATAAATAGTTGTATTTAACAACTCTGGGCAGGCGCTTCTTTCTGTAAACTGTCCTGAGAATGTGCTGTGAGTCTGCAGCAAGGAATTTTTCTCAAAAATTCAGTGTCATCTTAATTGGAGAAGCTCAGTATCCCTCCATTTCCCTGTTTGTGTTTTGCCCATGGATGCTTGCAGCAGTTTCTGTGCTGGGGTTGGAGATCTCCGTGCCCAGGGCTGTTGGACAAGGTCCTCAGTCACTCATCTGCTTCGTCTGGAAGAGGGAAGAACTCTCCTCAGATAAATCTATTTCAGCTGTTACCTCTCCTGCCTTTGTTACACTGGGTTGTTTTTTGGGTCTTTTTTGTTCTTTTTTTTTTTTTTTTTTTTTTTTTTACATTAGATAAAGCCTGGCTGGCTGCTGCCAGGAAAATTAGGTCTTCTATTGTTTTACCATTAATTACGGAGAGTTCAAGATAAGGTTTGTGTTCGAAAAGTAGAGGGCAGGAACAGTTTGAATTTTGCTTTCATTATAATTAGACAGGAAATCATAAAAAGGTGAAAAATAATTCATTGAAGAGCTTTCCTCTAGCAAGATAAGAGGGAAGGCACATTGTGGCACAGATGGAGTTCACGGGGAGTTATTGAACACCATTGTTCTCCGTGTGCCTGCGCCGGGCTCGGGGAGCCTGCTCCTGCTGCATCCATGTGTGGGCAGGAACGGGCAGGGGAGGCCCCCGGCTCCCTGCTCTTCTACTGAGGGCCTTTTCTCCTACAAAAAATATTAAAAAAAAAAAAAAAAAAAAAACCAAACAAAAAAAAACCCCAAAAAAACAAAACCAAAAAAAAACCAAAAAACCCCCAAAAAAACCACCAACCCAAA
>VZUI01032390.1:0-11864 GCA_013401135.1 Cettia cetti
GGCAGGGCCTGAAGGGGCTCCAGGAGAGCTGGAGAGGGGCTGGGGACAAGGGATGGAGGGACAGGACACAGGGAATGGCTTCAGAGTGGGAAAGGGGAGATTGGGGTGGGAGATTGGGAATTGGGAATTCCTGGCTGGGCTGGGATTGCCAGAGCAGCTGTGGCTGCCCCTGGATCCCTGGCAGTGCCAAGGCCAGGCTGGACACTGGGGCTGGAGCCACTCTGGGATAATGGAAGCTGTTCCTGGATTGGAATGGGATGAGCCTTTCCAGCCTGACTGGATGTCCTCAAAGTCCTGATCCAAAGGAATTCCAAAGGAATTTGGGTGTTTTCTCAGCCTGGACAGTCCTCACTGGGCTCACACTGGGAAAACAATGGAGGCTTGAGGATGATTTGCTGATCCCTGAGCTGGGCCCATGGATTGGGAATGGTTGGGAATTTCCTCTGCTCCAGGTCCTTGTCTTGATCTTTTTTTATGGAAAATTATACCAGGATCCTTTGAGAAAAGTGGGAATGAGGGGGTGTGTTTGGATTGGGAATGTGGGCAAGTTAGAGAGCACTTTGGGATTGATTTCAGCTGGAATGGGAAGAGGAGCTGGGAGATGGAGATTTGTGGAGCTGGGAACAGGAATCATTCCATGGAGAGGGACAGGACACAGGGAATGGCTTCAAACTGGAAAAGAGGAGATTTGGTGGCTGATCTTGGGTGTTCACATCCAGGGAAACTCAGAATTCCCAGAGCTTTAAACCCCTCAAATCATGTGAAGAGAAGGGTGATTCCCTAATTTCAAAGGAGGATGTGACAGGAATATTTCTGTTGGGATTGGAATGGGAGAAGTGGAGAATTCCAAGGATTAAAGACCTTTAGCAGGGAGCAAAAATTAAAGCCGTTTTCCCTTTTGTTTTTTCCTTTGGATCCAGATTTCCTTGGCCTCCAAAACCCTTTGGGGTGGGTTCGTGCATCACCTGGCCCAGTGGGATCTCAGCTCCTGGCACAGATTCCAAGGATTTCTGGCCGTGGAATTAATAATAATCATGGTAATTAGCATGTCCTGAGGAAGCTGCCATGGTTGGATTGAGTTTAAGACAGGAAAAAAAAAAAAAAAGAGGGATTATTAATTACTGTAAGAAGCATTAAAGGATCACTTGGATTTCATGGAAAGTTCAGGAGCTCGTTTTAATGGGAATTCCATTAGCTCTGCGCTGCCCAACTCCAGGGGCAATTCCAAGAGGTGCTGGGAAATAATTCCTGCTTTTATTTCGAGGAAAAATGCAGAGAAATTGGGAATTCAAAGGAAACACGGCAGGGTTTGACAGCTCGGTGCCTTTTTATGGAGAGGGAAAATGAGGATTATGGGAAAAGGAAGTGGGAATCAAAGGATGGCACTGCCAGGATTTTCCTTGGAATTCTCCTCAGTGCTTCAAAGAAATCCTTTTAAACTAGAGCAGAGGGAGAGGTGGGAATTTGGGACAAAGTCTGGGAATCTGAATGGGGGCCTGGGTGGTTGGTGGTGAGGATATTCCCCAATTATCTTGTGGGAAAATGTGAATTTTTTAGAATTCCAGAGTGGTTTGGATTGGAAGGGACCTCGAGGCTCATCCCTGCCCTGCCCAGGGATGCTTCCACTATCCCAGGTTGTTCCAACCCTGTCCAACATTTCCAGGGGGAAAAAAAAAACAAAACTGTTTTTTTCCATGTGCTGACGTTGGAATTTGACAGAATCCTGAGCCTGTGGAAAAACCTTCCTGAATTTTCCCTCCTCTGGGCACCTCTGTGGGGTTTTGGGTGTGACTGAAACAGTTTGGGGCTTTAGAGAGCCAAAAAAAAATGTACAAAATTGGGGCAGGGATCAGGAAAACATCCCAGGGACATCCAGACCTAATCCTGGAGGAATTTCAGGGGCTCTAAGAGGATGAGACAAAAAAACAAACAAACAAAAAAAAAAAACTAAAACAAATCTGGCAGAGCTGTTGTGGTGTGGAATTTTGGGATCTTTTCCCTGATCCCTGCGAGGTAAAACAGGTCTGGGAGATGTCAGGAAATAATTCCCTTGGGGATTTGAATTTAGGATCAGTCTGGAATTTCCTCTCCTTTCCTGGATCTCGGGTTTTGCTCCCCCCTGAGGGTTTCAGGGATATTTTTGAGGAATTTTGCTCTGCAGCCTGGCCCAAATTTAAATTTGGGTCCCATCCTCAGCCAAAGCCCCCCACAGCCCCCTCATCCCTGCGGGAAGCAGCTCCACCTCAGCAAAAACAACGGGAAAACTCCTGGAAATCTGAATTTGGGGAGCTTTTTTGCTGGAGTTTGGGGGGGAAATGATGCAGGGCCTGCAAAAGGGAGGGATGGGGAGTTGGGAAAAGGGAGAGGGAAAGGATGGAGCAGCTCAGGCAGATCGGGAATCTGTGGCTCCCATCACCACGGGTCGGGATTTGGGAACATCCCGGCAGCTTTGTCCGGTCCCTCTCTTTCTCCAGAGCAATTAATCCCCGGGATAATTAACAAGGACATTAAACAACTAAAAATTCCCAGGAATTCTGCTTTCCCAGCCAGCAGCTCCTCCAGGGCTCCTCCTCTCCCAAAAACCACGGCCCAGCCGGAGCTCTGATGCCGTTTTCCTGCCTTCCCTGGTTCTGAGTCATTCCCATGAATTGGAAAGAGGCAGTTCCTTCTCTCCCAGCACATGGAACATCTGGAGATGTTTGGATAATCCTGAGCAGAGGGGGGGGGGATGATTTCCTTGGAAGTTGGAAGGGATTTTAAATCCCATCCTGGATGGGAAGGGACATTTCCCGTTATCCCAGAGTGGCTCCAAGCCTCAGGGTCCAACCTGGCACTTCCAGGGATCCCGGGGCAGCCACAGCTGCTCTGGGAATTCTATTCCAGGGTCTCCTCACCCTCTCAATTCCCAAGACTCCACCCAAATCTCCTCTTTTCCAGCTAAAAGCCATTCCCTGTGTCCTGTCCCTCCCTCCCTTTTCCAGACACGGATTTTCCCACACACCTGATTTTCCCTGACCCCACATCCAACTGCAGAGTCTGGAGAAGGAGAGGGTTCATTGGTTATCCAGGATTTCCCAGTTTATCCCATCCTGTCCCAGCTCATCCCATCCACAAATCCCCACACAGCTCAGGCAGAGCACGTGGAACCTCCACTCCTCCCAAGAAATCCCACCCAGGAGTGAGGAATTCCAGAGCTTTCCCAGCAACTCGGGAAGGAAGGATCCCATTAATTCCTTAAACACCCTCCTTCAATGCCTGCCTTCATTCCTACAATTCCCCAGAATCCCTAAAAAAAATTATTCAGGAGCTCCCTTTCCCTCAGCACACCCAGGAAAGGGCTCTTAGGGGAGGTAGAAAAACCCAGAGGAGAAATCCCAATGGAATTCTGCAAATGGGGGTTTGCTTCCAGGGTATTGACACTGCACTCCTCCAAAAAAAAAAAAAAAAAAAAAAAACCAACGGAATTCTCAGGGATTTTTTTTTTTTTTTTTTTTTTCTGGAGCACGGAGTAGCTGTGGGCAAAAAATGTTCATTTTCTCAGGATTGGGATCCCAGCAGGAAAATTCCGGGGGTTTTGGTGCCTGAGGTAAAGCTAAGCTTTGCTATAAGGCAAAAATAGTTTAATTAAACTAACGAGCTCCAATTAGTGCCCACGGAGCTTGGAGCAACCTGGGAACCTGGGATAGGGAAAAGCTTCCCAGGGGTGGGAATGGGATGGATTTAAGGCCCCCAAATCATTCCACAGGGGAATTTTTCCCTCATGTTTTCATTTTTTTAAAGGCTCCTCAGCCTGGCTGGGCACAGATTGTGGGGAATTCTGCACTTGGAAAAGGATCAAATCCAATTCCTGGCCTTGCTCAGGAAAATCCCAAAAATTCCAGCTCCATTAGCACCCACAGCCAGGTGACATTAATTAACTGATAATTAATTAATTGGTGCACAATACAAGGTCTGATAGAGCCCAGCTGGGATCAGGAACCTCTGGTCAAAGATCCCCCAGGGATCAAATCCAATTCCTGGTCTTGCTCAGGAAAATCCCAAAAATCCCAGCTCCAGCAGCAACCCCAGCCCAGCCAGGTGACATTAATTAACTGATAATCAATTAATTGGTGTCAAAATAAAATAAATTTAGGTTTGATAGAGCCCAGCTGGAATCATGAACTTCTGGTCAAAAAATCCCACAAGGATCAAATCCAGGTCCTGGCCCTGCACAGAAAATCCCAAAAATTCCAACTGCAGCAGCACCCACAGCCAGGTGACATTAATTAACTGATAATCAATTAATTGGTGACAAAATAAAACAAATTTAGGTTTGATGGAGCCCAGCTGGCATCAGGAACAGATCCCACAAGGATCAAATCCAGGTCCTGGCCCTGCTCAGGAAAATCCCCAAAATTCCAGCTCCATTAGCACCCACAGCCAGGTGACATTAATTAATTGATAATCAATTAATTGGTGTCAAAATAAATCAAATATAGGTTTGATGGAGCCCGGCTGGGATCAGGAACCAGGCCAAGGTTCAAACCCAGCCTTGCTCATCCCAAATAAACCATTCCAAAGACCTCCAGCTCCCTTCCTGCCCACGGCACGCTTAAAAAAAACCCCAGGAATTGCTGGAAAATTCCTGCAATTTTCCTTTTTTTAATGGAAAAGGCCCAGATTTCTCCTGCAGGATTGGGGAGCAGCTCATTCCCCACCCACCCAAAATGTGGCTCCATCCTTCCCTCTCCTCCCACCAAGCTTTTGTTCCAGCAGGAAAAAAGGATGGATTCCAAGGGCTGACGTATTCCGTGGAACCCTGATTCCCGAATAACGGGAGAACAGCTCAGTGTTGTGACAGTTTTTAAGTGAAAATCCTCAGTTTTGAAAGTTCTCTTCTGTTTTATAACGTGGGACTCGTGCAGGAAAGTAAAAACATCAAATTCCCAAGAATGAATAATTCCCAGCTTGTTCCTGTCTTCCCAAAACTCTCTGATCTCTTGGGACAGCTCTTGGAAATCACAATTTATCTCAAATCCTCCAGCTCCACAAAAGCTGCTCCAGAATCTTTATTAAAAAAAAAAAAAAAAAAAAAAAAAAAAAAAAAAAAATCCCAAAAAATGGAGTACAACAAGGAAATCCCATCCCCATCCGTGTTTTAATTAACTTGGAATTTAATTCATTTTTTTAGGAAACTTTAATTTCCCAAAACCCTCTGGTCACCTGGGATAACTCCCAGAAATCACAATTGATCCCAAATCCCACATTTTCCCCTTTAAGTTCAACCTCAGTAATCCTAAATCAGCTTCATCCCACAGGCTCCAAATTCCAAATGCCTTTTTCTCCCACATTCCCTGGAATCCTGCCAATCCATATGGGATAACCCAGAAGCAGGACCCCCCTCCAGCCCCACAAAAGCTGCTCCAGAACCTTTACCCAAAAAAACCCCAAAAACCTGGAGCACAACAAGGAAATCCCCTCCTTATCCATGTTTTATTGGAAATTTCATATCCAGGGAAAAAAATGGATTTCCCACCCACCTTTCCCTCCCCTCTTAATAAAATAAAGTACTTTATTAAAAAAATAAGAATTTATATTGGGAGAAGCAGGATAACTGGAGCAGCCGGTTCCACCAGCTCCCTCCAAGGTTTTTTTGGGAATTAAACCAAGCTCCCAGCTTTAAGTAATGCTCAGGATTAATTCCAAGTGGGAGGAGTTTAAAAACAAACAAACAAAAAAAACCCAAAAAAACCCAAAAAACAAACAAACAAACAAAATAAGGAATGGGAGCAGCTCTGGTTGGTGGATAAGGTGCCCCAGCTGCAGCAAATTTGGATAATTCCCATTTTTCTGCATCTCATCCCAGAGCTGGGACAGCCTGGAAAAAAGGGAACGATTTTGTGCCCGAGAGGGAGAAATTCCAGCTTCAAAGCGATCCCAAAAACTCCTGTGGCAGTATTCCTGCATGGATTCGAGCCTTGAAGCAGTGGAACGCTTCCCAAATTTCTGGATTGCTCCAAAATAACGCCAAAAATCAGGGTAAATGGGAAATCAAATATCCTGGGAGCAGAGCTTCCATTTCCAGGGAAAACAGCCTGGAATCCTGTGGGAGAACCAAATTCCTGAACCTCCTCTGGGAATATTCCTTTAATTCCTGACTCTGATTCCAGAGGGGTAAAATCTCCCAGGTTTTAGCTCAGGGGAAGCTGCTGATGGAATATCTGGGATGGAAGTGGGAATGTGGGGAGGAACAACCCCCATCCCATCCTTTTCCCTCCTTCCTGCTGCTCCTCACTCCCATTTTCCCTTTCCCAGCACAAAAAAACCAGCCACGGATGGCACAGTTGGGATACCAAAAATCCCTTTTTTTAAAAAAAGTTTTGGGTTTTTTTAATCCTAAAAATCCAGGAATTTTTCAGGTATCCATCTCCCTTTTTATCAGGGATTATCCTAAAAAGTGCAAATATTTTTCATGGAAAAAGGGGTGATATTTATGGGATAAAGGGATACAAATGTAGGAGAGGATAGAAGGGTGTTGTTATCAACATTCCATGATTTGGGAATTTCACCAGTTCCTCACCTTGGATCATCCAAACCATCCCAATTCCCTGCAGCTCCCACTCCCACCAGGCACATTCCAGCTCCCACCACTTCCCAAGGATTCCCAGCTGAAAAAATCCTTCCCAAGGATCCTCAGGAGCTCCCTGATGCCAGGAATTCCAAGGAAAACCTGCGCAGGAAGCTCCTGATTATCCCAGGAGCATCCAGACCCTGCCCAGACACCCCAAAATTCCCACTCTGTGGATCCCTGGCAGCGTTTCCCAAATATTCCTGAAGTTCTGGCAGCCTCAGGAATGTGACCATTCCCTATTCAGTTCCCAGCACGCTCTGAGGGAAGAATTTTTCCCTGATATCCAAAAAAAAAAAAAAAAAAAACCCAAAAAACCAGGAGCCTGTGAGGAATTTCAAGGCTTGGTCCTTCAATATTCCATGGAGAGCCTGATCCCACATTTTGGAAACAAAAAATGAAATTCCTCATCCCAGAGGAGCCCAGATCCCAAATGTGTCAGAGAGGAGCCAAGGCAGCGCCCTCCATTCCCAGCTGTTTTTGGAGAGGAGATTATTTCTGGAAAAGGCAGGAAATAATTCCTCTGGATGCAGACAGGGCTGGGAATTGGGAAGAGGGGCTATAAAAAGATGGAGGAGCTGATGGGATGGGATTGGGATTCAGGATTCCAGGGAAGGGTGATGGAGCCGCAGCATCCCAAATATCCACAGTGTGACCAGGCTCCCAAAATCCCCAAATCCAAACTTCCTTTCCAGCTCCAAAAATTATGGAAAATGAACAATTTTTGTCCCTGAGCCCATCCAGGTTGGGGAGAGTGGGATTATCCCACCCCAAAGGGATTTTCCCACTGGAGAAATGGGATTTAATGCAGGAGATCCCATTCCCTATGAGAACGCTCCTATAAATAATCCATAAATAATCCCATATAATCCATATATGGACTAACAGGGATCCATCATCCCTTCCCTGGCAGAATTCCCAAAAAATTTTTGAGGAATGTGGAAGGCAGAACTGAACTTCAGTCATTTCCATTTCCTTCCTCAGACTCCTCAGAATTTAATGGGATTTTCCTTTTCCGAGTCCAAGGAATTTTAATTTTGGGCCTTTTCAGACTTTTCCTTGCCGGATTCCCTCCAAATTTCCCTTCCAATGGAATCAAAGGCAAATCCTGCAGCTGGTGGGAGGCAGAGCTGGGACACGGAATTCCAGGAGGATCCCTGGAGCTCTCCACACATCCCGGGATGCGCTCAGGGAAGTTTAGGCTCAAATCCCAGACAATTCCCAAGTTTCAGTCAGGTTGGAACCTCAACATTTGCACCCTGGATCCCAAATCCTCACTGGGAACACAACCAACACCTGGCCCCAGCCCCTCCCTGCTGGAATTCTGGAATTCTGGAATTCCCAGCTCCTCACAACCCAGTTCATGAAGTCCATCCCAATCCCGGGGCTATCCATGGATCTTCCCCACTCCACACGGAGCTGAAGCTCATCCCAGAAATCCCCGGGCGAGGGAGGAGGAGATCCTTGTCCAGGGCTCAGGGAAGAGTTAAAATTCCCAAGGATCCCACAGACCTCCTGGAGCAGGCGCTGGAGGGGCTCAGCTGCCCCTGTGCAGGCGCAGAATTCCTGCCTTGTTCCCAGGGAAGCTGCCCTGGAACAAAGTCGGGAATTCTGCGGGGTTAAAGTGCCCGGAACAACGCCGGCATCGAGATGGCGAGGCCAGCGGGGACGTGGGAATGTTCCCATGGAAATATCCCTCATGGAAGTGCAATCCATGGAAATATCCTCATGGAAGTGCAATCCATGGAAATATCCCCATGGAAATATCCCTTATCCCTCATGGAAGTGCAATCCATGAAAATATCCCTCATGGAAGTGCAATCCATGGAAATATCCCTCATGGAAGTGCAATCCATGGAAATATCCTCATGGAAGTGCAATCCATGAAAATATCCCTCATGGAAGTGCAATCCATGGAAATATCCTTCAAGGAAGTATAATCCATGGAAATATCCCCATGGAAGTATAATTCATGGAAATATCCCTCATGGAAATATCCTCCAAGGAAGTATAATCCACAGAAATACAATCCATGGAAATACCCCCAATGAAAATATCCCCCATGGAAGTACAATCCATGGAGAAAACCTCCATGGAAGTATAATCCCTGGAAATATCCCCCATGGAAGCGTCCCCCATGGAAATATCCTCAATGAAAGTATCCCCATGGAAATATCCCTCATGGAAATACAATCGGTCTTCATGGAAGTACAATCCATGGAAATATCCCGATGAAAATACAATCCATGGAAATACAGTACATGGAAATATAATCCATGGAAATATCCCCCGTGGAAGTACGATCCAGAGGTTTCCCGACACGGATCTAGCCCTTCCCAGGGATTTGATTTGGTTTTCCCATCCCTCCTCTCATCCTTCCAACCCGCCCGATTGATCCATAAAAATATTGGGAAAGGCCAGCTCCAAAGGCAGCCCCTCAATCCCTCCGGGATCTGAGCTCCAGGGAATCATCCCCAGCACCACAAAGAGGCGGCCACAGGGGCGGGAGATCTTTCCCAGATCTTTCCCAGATCTTTCCCAGATCCTTCCAAATCTTACCCAGATCCTTTCCAAATCTTACCCAGATCCTTCCCAAATCTTTCCCAAATCTTTCCCAACACCATCTGCTCCTTCTCCAACCTCCCCCACGATCCAAGGAGCTCCCAATCCAGCTGGATTCCAGGAAAAAAAAGGGGCAGCTCCAAGCTTTGGGATGCCCAATTCCAACTTTTCTTTGGAAAACCTGCAGCTGGAATGAGGGTTGAGGCCGTTGGATGACGTTTGGTGCTCGGATCAACCAGGACAATTTCCCTGGAATTTAACACCTAAAATAATTTCAATTTGGAACCGGCAATGGGAAATTTCTGGAAGCCTCGTTGTTCCCAGTGGGAAAATGCCTGGAAATCTCATTGTTCCCAAGGCTGTGGGTGCTTCTCCCAAAATTTTGCACACCTGGATTTGGTGCAGAGCCTGAGGAAGGCTCTGATATCCCTGAGAATGGTCACCACTCATTCCCTTTGTGATTCCAGGAGGAATTCCGAGCCGCCCTGGGGTTATCCATGGCTGCAGGAGTTGGGTTAAAGCAGGAGAGGCCACTGTCACCCCCACACCCTCCCTGTGGCATTCCCGGTGTTCCCAGACATGGAAAACATCCTGGGGGGGGGAGGGGGGGGGTGTCTGCTCGGATTAATTCCAGCTGAAATCATGGAAAAAATTCCTAAAATCTCCGCAAGGAGTGGAAAAACCCCAGCCCAGTGACCCAGGATCCCAGAGGGGGCTGCACTCCCTGGGAGCAGCAGGATCCCACCCAGTGGATCCCACCCAGTGGATCCCACCCAGTGGATCCCACAGATGCTCCCAGATTCCTGTGAGCCCTTGGAATCAGCTTCCCAGGCTCAGGAATTGTTGGTTTTGCCACTGGAGCCAGCACTGCCAGGACTGTCACCCCCACCAGAGCCTCGCTCCAGCCAAGTCCCCCGCCCCCAACAATTCCCAGGATTTTTCCAGCCCTCACCCCAGAGGTGCTGGAAGCTCTCCAGGCTCCCATCCAGGAATTCTCTGGGCTCTTCCTCACTCCACAGGGCACAAAACCAGATCCCAAATCCCTGCTGAGCCCCCCCAGCAACAAACCCAAAAATCCCTTCTCCACTCTCCCAAAATTCCTTTTTTTTTTTTTTTTTTGCTCATCAGCCTCTGAGCTGCCCAGAACTCTCCGTGCCCACCTTGGCCTCGTCTCTGAGCCATTTTTTCCTCTGGAATCTGGGAGTTGGGAGGAAGGAGAGCCTCCATGTCCTGAATCCCTACATTTTCTGCTTTATTAGCAGTGCAAGTCATGCCTGGCTGGAAGGGGAGGGAACGTGCAGCCGTACAGATCCCGGGTTGTTCTCGACCTTTGGCCGGGAACGCAGGGAGAGCCGAGGAATTGCCCGAATTCCCGAGGATTTCAGCGGCTCTGCTCTCCCCCCCCCCCCCCCCCCCCCCCCCCATCCCCTGAGGAAGCAGAACGTGGCACAGGGTGCTCCCAGTGCTCCCAGTGCTCCCAGTTCCGTGCTGGTTTTCCCTTTGGGATCCCGGTTTTCCATCCCAGCTCTAGCATTCCGAGGGAGCAGAGGGAAGTCACGGAGGTGCTGCACATCTGGAGTTTGGGATGAGCCGGGAATCGGCCAAGGGGGGGATTTATCCTGAATTTCCAGCGAATGGAGCAGCTCTCCAGGCGGTGCCAGCCCCTCCCTTCACCCCCGGATCCACGGGAGCTTCCAGGGTTGGAAAACAGCCCGGGAGAGCCGTGCCAAGGACAGGTGGGATGAGCCAGGGAGGAGCCTGAGGGATGAGGTCTGAGCCACCTGCCGGGCTGGGAATATCAACAGGGAGCGGGGATGAATCCCAGGCTGCTCCTTCCTGCTGGAGAGCCTCTGGAGCTGCGCCCGCTCCCAGGGGAGCGCAGGAAGGAGGAACAAGTGTCCAGACACCAGAGCTGCGAGGCTCTGCAAATCTTCAACAAAAGCCAAAAAAAAAAAAAAACCCACAAAAAAACCCCCACCCCAAACTTGTTAAAATCCCACAAAGCCATTTTTCCCAAAGCAACGAGACCCAAGCAGGTTCCCTCTCGGGATAATCTCCAGGCTCCAGCTTTCCAAACCACCTTTCCCAACACGGCGCTGCAGCACCGAGCGGGCTCCTCGGGGGCTGCGGGCACACCCCGGGCTTGGAATTTTATTTTTTTATTTTTTGTCCACGTTCTCGAGCCGACCTTCAGCAGATCCCGAATTCCCGGGGCGCTGCTCCGGAGCACAAAGCCGACCTGGCAGCAGCCCGAACCCAAACCCGCCGTCAGGAGGAGGAAAAGAAGCAGCAGCGGCGGCACCGAAACTCCGGAGCCCCGCGGGTGCCATCGCCTCTCCTCCCTCCAGCCCCCACCAGGCTCTTCCCGAACAATTCCTCTCCTATTCCAGAGCATCCAACAATATCTGCCTGTGTGCCGGGGGCGGCGCGGAGCCTCCGTGAGGAGCTGAGCCCCTCAGACACTCGCGGGGACAATTTTGCAAAATTAAAGAGGGAAAAAAAAAAAATCCCTTTTTTGGAGCCCGAGTGAGGCTCCGTTCCCGGATCCGGAGATGCCGGAGCGGACGGGCCCGGAGGAGCGAGCGAGCGTTCACCGGGGGACTCAGCGTTCACCGGGGGGTTCAGCGTTCACCGGGGTTCAGCGTTCACCGGGGCTCAGCGTTCACCGGGGCTCAGCGTTCACCGGGGTTCAGCG